>ONZH01015478.1:0-10223 GCA_900303285.1 Rhinella marina | reverse complement strand
GACCCGACTAGAGGGACGGCCATACTGGACTTAGTATTAACCAATAGACCTGACAGAATAACAGATGTGCAGGTCGGGGGACACCTGGGAAACAGTGACCATAACATAATAACCTTCCAATTGTCATTCAAAAGAGTGTTTCTTCAGGGAGGAACAAAAATACCAAACTTCAAAAAAGCTAAATTTAGCCAACTAAGAGAGGCCATAGGCCTAACTAACTGGGACAAAGTCCTCAAAAATAAAAATACAGCCACAAAATGGGAGATTTTTAAAAGCATCCTAATATCTAATTGTGAGAGGTACATACCGTATAGGAATAAAATGATAAGAAACAAGAACAAAACCAATGTGGATAAATAAAACTGTAAAGAAAGCAATAAATGACAAAAAGAAAGCATTTAAATCACTAAAACAGGAGGAGAGCGAGGAAGCATTGAAAAACTATAAGGAAAAAAATAGAATATGTAAAAGACAAATAAAAGCAGCCAAACTAGAGACCGAGAGATTAATCGCCAAAGAGAGTAAAACTAACCCTAAAATGTTCTTCAATTATATAAATACTAAAAAGTATAAACCTGAAGGTGTCGGCCCCTTACAGAGTAATGAGGGGGGAGTTGCAGAGAGCGATGAGGAGAAAGCGAAGCTACTAAATAACTTTTTCTCCACTGTATTCACTGAGGAAAATAAACTGTCAGATGAAATGCAGAGTATAAAAGTAAATTCCCCTTTAAAAGTGTCCTCTCTGACCCAGGAAGAGGTACAGCAACGTCTTAAAAATATTAAAATAGACAAATCACCAGGACCGGATGGCATACACCCCCGTATCCTAAGAGAATTAAGTAATGTCATCGACAGACCCTTATTTCTGATATTTAAGGACTCTATACTGACGGGGAGTGTTCCACAGGATTGGCACATAGCAAATGTGGTGCCAATATTCAAAAAGGGTCCAAAAACAGAGCCCGGAAACTATAGGCCAGTAAGTTTAACTTCTGTTGTGGGTAAACTGTTTGAAGGTTTTCTGAGAGATGCTATCTTGGAGTACCTCAATGAAAATAAGCAAATAACTCCGTATCAGCATGGCTTCATGAGGGATCGGTCATGTCAAACCAATTTAATCAGTTTCTATGAGGAGGTAAGTTCTAGACTTGACAGCGGCGACTCAATGGATGTCGTATATTTGGACTTCTCCAAAGCGTTTGACACGGTACCACATAAAAGGTTAGTATACAAAATGAGAATGCTTGGCCTGGGAGAAAATGTCTGTATGTGGGTAAGTAACTGGCTCAGTGATAGAAAACAGAGGGTGGTTATTAACGGTAGATACTCAGTTTGGGTCACTGTCACTAGTGGGGTACCACAGGGGTCTGTATTTGGTCCTATTCTCTTCAATATATTTATTAATGATATTGTAGAAGGTTTGCATAGTAAAATATCAATTTTTGCAGATGACACTAAACTGTGTAAAGTAATTAACACAGACGAGGACAGTGCACTGCTACAGCAGGATCTGGATAGACTGGAGGCTTGGTCAGAAAAGTGGCAGATGAGGTTTAACACTGACAAATGTAAGGTTATGCATATGGGAAGGAATAATGCAAGTCACCAGTACATACTAAATGGTAAAGCACTGGGTAACTCTGACATGGAAAAGGACCTAGGAATTTTAGTGAACAGCAAAGTAAGCTGTAGAAGCCAGTGCCAGACAGCTGCTGCCAAGGCCAATAAGCTAATGGGTTGTATCAAAAGGGGCATAGATGCCCGTGATGAGAACATAGTCCTGCCACTTTACAAATCACTAGTCAGACCACACATGGAGTACTGTGTACAGTTCTGGGCTCCTGTGAACAAGGCAGACATAGCAGAGCTGGAGAGGGTTCAGAGGAGGGCAACTAAAGTAATAACTGGAAAGGGTGGACTACAGTACCCAGAAAGATTATGAAAATTAGGGTTATTCACTTTAGAAAAAAGACGACTGAGGGGAGATCTAATAACTATGTATAAATATATCAGAGGTCAGTACAGAGATCTCTCCCATGATCTATTTATCCCCAGGACTGTGACTGTGACGAGGGGACATCCTCTGCGTCTGGAGGAAAGAAGGTTTGTACATAAACATAGAAGAGGATTCTTTACGGTAAGAGCAGTGAGACTATGGAACTCTCTGCCTGAGGAGGTGGTGATGGTAAGTTCACTAAAAGAGTTCAAGAAGGGCCTGGATGTATTTCTGGAGGGTATTACAGGTTATAGTTACTAGAGAGGGGTCGTTGATCCAGGGAGTTATTCTGATTGCCTGATTGGAGTTTGGAAGGAATTTTTCCCCCTAAAGTGAGGAAAATTGGCTTCTACCTCACAGGGGTTTTTTTTTCCTTCCTCTGGATCAACTTGTAGGAAAACAGGCTGAACTGGATGGACAGATGTCTTTTTTCGGCCTTACAAACTATGTTACTATGTAACAGTGTCACCAGCAAAGCACCCCCACACCATCACACCTCCTCCTCCATGCTTCACGGTGGGAACCAGGCATATAGAGTCCATCCGTTCACCTTTTCTGCGTCGCACAAAGACACGGTGGTTGGAACCAAAGATCTCAAATTTGGACTCATCAGACCAAAGCACAGATTTCCACTGGTCTAATGTCCATTCCTTGTGTTCTTTAGCCCAAACAAGTCTCTTCTGCTTGTTGCCTGTACTTAGCAGTGGTTTCCTTTACCATGAAGGCCTGCTGCACACATTCTCCTCTTAACAGTTGTTCTAGAGATGCTGCTAGAACTGTGTGGCATTGACCTGGTCTCTAATCTGAGCAGCTGTTAACCTGCGATTTCTGAGGCTGGTGACTCGGATGAACTTATCCTCCGCAGCAAAGGTGACTCTTGGTCTTTCTTTCCTGGGGCAGTCCTCATGGGAGCCAGTTTCTTTGTAGCGCTTGATGGTTTTTGCGACTGCACTTGGGGACACTTTCAAAGTTTTCCCAATTTTTCGGACTGACTGACCTTCATTTCTTAAAGTAATGATGGCCAGGTCAGGTTCACGCCTCGGATGCAGCAGTCGCGTCTCTTGACGCAGCCAAGGCATTTGACAGCGTGGACTGGCGTTATCTATGGGCAGTGTTGCATAGGTTGGGCTTTGGACAGAAATTTGTCTCTTGGATAAAACTACTTTATTCCTCTCCTATTGCGAGAATACGGGCCAATGGCATGCTGTCTGACACTTTTCCACTTTTCCGTGGAACCAGACAAGGGTGCCCATTGTTGCCACTATTGTTCGCGATCGCAATTGAACCTCTGGCAGCAGCATTGAGATCAGCTGAGATGGTAAAAGGGTTTACTTATGGAACAGTATGTGAGAAGGTGGCACTTTATGCGGATGACCTCCTGTTGTTCCTGGAGGATTGGCAACAGTCTCTACCCCAGGCTATGGCAATCATTGATTCTTTTGGCACTTTATCAGGGCTACAAATCAATTGGTCTAAGTCTGTCCTTATGCCACTTCATAGGACAGGGGACATAGCGGATATATCGACCACTAATTTGCAGATAGTGAGGGAGATGAAATATTTGGGAATTAAGATAACACCAAATGACAAAGACTATGAGAGGTTAAATGTGCAGCCATTACTGGTCTCTTTTTAACGTAAAGTGCAAGTATGGACTAGGTTACCGTTGTCGATGATTGGGAGGATAAATCTCATCAAAATGGTTTTGATGCCGCAGCTGCTATACATGCTCCACAATGCTCCAGGGTGGGTTCCCATTCGGGTCTTTCATAAGGTGAATGCAATATTTAGGGATCTAATATGGAAAAGAGGTATCCCCCGTATCAAACTTGATACATTGCAAAGGGCTAAATTGGATGGTGACTTGGCGGTCCCGATCCCCTGGTTATATTATTTAGCATCCCAATTGCAACATATTAGGGGATAGGGGGATATGGCGAGTCTTAACAAATCTGAAGGGATTGTGCAATTTCTCCTGGGGTCGGACTCGTTGCTGGGATCATTGGAGGGAGGCTCTTTCTTATCTAAAAGTGCCATGTATCCTTTGCTATATACCATTCATAAAGTATGGTGGAAAGTGAGGGAGGTGGCTGACATTGCGGGATATTCAGTATTCACCCCCATATGGCCTAACTTCATGTACCCAGAGGTGCAAAAAGTGGACAGCTTTCCATTGTGGAGGGAGAAGGGTTTAGTATATCTTAGGCAGCTGTACATTGAGGGGGTCCTCAAATCCTTCTCGCAACTACAACAGGAATTTTGGTTGCCGGGCACCTCTTTCTTTAAGTATTTGCAAATACGACATGCCTTGCAAACTCAGGGGAAATCTGTTAAAGTTGAGCAGGCACCTCATAACTCCATTCTTGCACTGACCAGCATGGGTGGAGGTACGGGGGGAGTAATATCCTTACATTATACTTACCTGCTAGATAAGATCACAAAAAGCATCCTACGCCTCTATTTGAAAAGTGGAAAGTGGATGTGCCTGGGTTAACGGAGGACCAGTGGTCGGAGATTCTGAAGAACTTCTTGGATATTACCGTTAATGAGGCGCAGAGGGTATCTCAAGTGCTTCTCATACATAGAGTATATAGGACTCCGAAATTGTTGAGGATTATGGGGTATAGGCCTGATGACAATTGCCCGAGATGTGCGGCTCCGTCCACTGAACTGATTCATCTAATGTGGAATTGTCCGCGTCTCAGGAGATATTGGAGGGAGGGTTTAATTAGTGAGCGGTTTCAAATACACCTGGAAAAATCTATACTTATATGCATATTGGGATATGTGGGCTCAATAGTTGCGGTAAGGGGACATAAGGTGGCTATAATGCGGCTCCTATATCAGGCCCAAAAGCTTATAGCCTTTCATTGGATAGATCAGGAACCGCCAACTATTCAGGAGTTCCAGGTGAGAGTGAAGCATTTGCTTAGGATGGAGAAATATGTATATAAGAAGAGGGGAAGTATCAAAAAGTTTGAAAAAAATTTGGAGTCATTGGATAGCGAAAGATCTTTCAGATGTGTCACAGTAAGATGGGGAATGGCCCTGGGTGGTGGAGACTAGGAGGAGTGTGAGGGTGTGGAGGGCTGGAGGTGTGGTGTACTTATCTGGGATGAAGGGATTGTTTCTCTGTTGATATATGGTGCCTAGAAAAGCTAACTGTATTTGATGGTACCTTGTGGATTCTGACATGCAAGGCATGCTGATGTATGCTGAATACAGAATTAAGGACACACAGTCTCATTGTTAAATAGATTTTTATTTTGACAGACGGTATATGTATACAGAATTGTCAATAAAGACTTGCCTTGCTTGGGGGTTTTTGTGGAAGGGGGTGGGGGCCAGGGCTGTTTTAAGACATTGGTGGGCCCAGTGCAAAGATCAAGAGTGGGCCCCCCCCCCCGCTCCACCCCTGTCCCGCCCCACACGCTCCACCCCTGTCCCGTCCCCACACGCTCCACTCCTGCCCCGCCCCCACATGCATTTTGCCTCCTTAAAAAAATAAATAAACACCAAATTTTATTTGTTTTTACCATATTGAGGCAGCAAAAGGCCTTGGTAAGTAACCTTTTTAACCCTATGCTGCTTGTATCTAAACATAGCCCTTAGGCTATATTAGTTATTGATGCAGCATAGGGTTAAATAAGTTGCCCAGCAAGGCCTTTGCTGCCTCAATATGGTAAAAACACAGCATAAGGCCTTGCTGGAAACATATAATCATATGCTGCTTAAATGATGCATGCAGAACTTTTCTTTCCGGTCTTTTTAATAGAATCTGTGACCCAAACACAAATGTGAATGGATAGTATTAGACGTATAGCATCAGATGTCTGTTTAACACACAAATACAGAGCAAGAACCAAGATCACTACATACACACAGCACCAAACCAAACCCATAAGTCAAATACAGCACCAGAACCAAGTTCTCTACATAAATACAGCACCAGAACCAAGTTCTCTACATAAATACAGAACCAGAACCAAGGTCTCTACATAAATACAGCACCAGAACCAAGTTCTCTACTTGCATACAGCACCAGAACCAAGTTCTCTACATAAATACAGAACCAGAACTAAGCTCTCTACATAAATACAGAACCAAGTTCTCTACATAAATACATCACTAGAACCAAGTTCTCTACATAAATACATCACTAGAACCAAGTTGTCTACATAAATACAGAACCAGAACTAAGCTCTCTACATAAATACAGAACCAGAACCAAGTTCTCTACATAAATACATCACCAGAACCATGTTCTGTACATAAATACATCACTAGAACCAAGTTCTCTACATAAATACAGCACCAGAACCAAGTTCTCTACATAAATACAGCACCAGAACCAAGTTCTCTACATAAATACATCACCAGAACCATGTTCTGTACATAAATACATCACTAGAACCAAGTTCTCTACATAAATACAGCACCAGAACCAAGGTCTCTACATAAATACAGCACCAGAACCAAGTTCTCTACATAAATACATCACCAGAACCAAGTTCTCTACATAAATACAGCACCAGAACCAAGTTCTCTACTTGCATACAGCACCAGAACCAAGTTCTCTACATAAATACAGAACCAGAACTAAGCTCTCTACATAAATACAGAACCAAGTTCTCTACATAAATACATCACTAGAACCAAGTTCTCTACATAAATACATCACTAGAACCAAGTTGTCTACATAAATACAGAACCAGAACTAAGCTCTCTACATAAATACAGAACCAGAACCAAGTTCTCTACATAAATACATCACCAGAACCATGTTCTGTACATAAATACATCACCAGAACCAAGTTCTCTACATAAATACAGCACCAGAACCAAGTTCTCTACATAAATACAGCACCAGAACCAAGTTCTCTACATAAATACAGCACCAGAACCAGGTTCTCTACATAAATACATCACCAGAACCAGGTTCTGTACATAAATACATCACTAGAACCAAGTTCTCTACAGAAATACAGAACCAGAACCAAGTTCTCTACAGAAATACAGCACCAGAACCAAGTTCTCTACATAAATACATCACCAGAACCAAGTTCTCTACATAAATACAGCACCAGAACCAGGTTCTCTACATAAATACAGCACCGGAACCATCTGAGTAGTCAGGTCATCCCTCGCCATATGACCGTGTAGGGTGTGCAACTACAGCTCCCAGTATGGCCTGAACATGTGCAAAGGGATGCTGGGAGTTGTTGTTGCACAAAACAGCATGCTACCACCCATCATTAGGCTTCTTTCACACTTGCGTTCAGACGGATCCGCCCGAAAATGCATTCGTTTGCTTCCGTTCAGAACGGATCAGCATTGCCTATGTTTTGCCTATGTTTGAAAGTCCCATAGGGAACGGATCCGTTTGCTAATGTGCATTAGCAAACGGATCCGCTCCCATTCACTTGCATTGGAGCGGAGACGGATCCGCATCCATTCCGCTTGGTCAAGTGGACACCAAAACGCTTGCAGAGCGGAATGGAGACGGAACGGAGGCAAACTGATGCATTCTGAACAGATCCTTATCCATTCAGAATGCATTAGGGGAAACTGATCAGTTCAGGACCGTTTGTGAGACCCTGGAACGGATCTCACAAACGGATCCTGAAAACGCCAGTGTGAAAGTAGCCTAAGGGGTTGTTCACATATCAGTTTTTTGATCAGTTATTTCCATCAGTTATTGTGAGCCAAAACCAGGAGTGGACACTAAACAGAGATCAGGTGTAATGAAAAGATCTGCACCTGTTTGGTGTTTTTGACCCGCACCTGGTTTTGACTCACTATAACTGATGGCAATAACTGATCAAATAACTGATGTGTGAACAACCACTTAGCTGTAGATCATCCAGGTGACTACAACACTCATCATACACAGTCAGTAGCAGAATAATCATTTCCATTTAGTTACTTACAGGTGACGTCTTCTCCTGAGTTCTTCCCCATCTGGCTCAGACCACCATGATGACTTCTTCCGTCCACAATTCAGCTCTGCAGATTTTGCCGAGAAGATCTCTTTATCTTCACACTTTACCAACACATCCTGCAGACTGACACAGACTCATCTCAGTGCCACATACTGTGCCCTAAATATAACAGCAGCATTAGTGCTACACACAGATACGGTGTGTATTAGATGTAGTGTGTACTGATGTGTGAGGTATAATAGATGCAGTGTGTACAGATATATAGTATATACAGCAGTGTACTGACATGGGAGGTGTGATGTATACTGCTTTGTATACTATATACCTGTACACACTGCATGTGTTATACCTCATATATCAGTACACTGCTGTATATACTATATATCTGTACACACTACATCTATTATACCTCACATACCAGTACACTGCTGTATATACTATATACGTTTACCCACTGCATCTATTATACCTTGTACCTGACGTATCAGTACTCTGTATGTATACTATGTGTCAGGTGTGAGGTATAAAAGATGCAGTGCATACAGATATATGTGGACGGTCATATATTATGGTCACTGTGTGAGGTATTGGTGGTTGTAGTTAAGGTTCCAGTCAGTTTAAGGGATAGGATTAGCATTAGTGTTAGGGTTTGGGGCCAGTATTGGGGTTTGGGGCCAGTATTGGGGTTAGGGAGCAGTATTGGGGTTAGGGGCTAGTATTGGTGTTAGGGGCTACTATTGGTGTCAGGGGCTACTATTGGTGTCAGGGGCTAGTATTGGCGGTTAAAGGACAGTATTGGCGGTTAGGGGCCAGTATTGGCGGTTAGGGGCCAGTATTGGGGTTAGGGGCCAGTATTAGCATAAAGCTACATTCAGACGACTGAAAGTGTTTAGCAGCCCACAAATTGTGGATCCGCAGAACACATTTTGCAGACCGCACAGTGCCAGCCCTATATAGAAATGCATATTATTGCAGGCAAGAATAGGACATTTGCTTTATATTTTTTGTGGGGCCACGGAACGGAACTACTGATGTGGACAGTACATGGTGTGATGTCAGCACAGTCAGGTGTGATGCCAGTATTGAGGGTTAGAGGCCAGGGTTAGGGGTCAGGCAGGGCCAGTATTATGGGGTCAGGGGCCTGTATTATGGTTGGGGTCAATGCAGGGTCAGAATTAGGGTTAGAGGCCAGGGTTAGGGGTCAGGCAGGGCCAGTATTAGGGGGTCAGGGGCCTGTATTATGATTGGGGTCAATATTAGGGTTAGAGGCCAGGGTTAGGGGTCAGGCAGGGCCAGTATTAGGGGGTCAGGGGCCTGTATTATGGTTGGGGTCAATATTAGGGTTAGAGGCCAGGGTTAAGGCAGGGCCAGTATTGGGGGTTTGAAATAGGGTGGCAGGGGCTAGGTTTAGGGCAGCATGTAGGAGGGCAGTTTATATTCACCTGTCCTGGCGCGGTCCGCGGTCCCACGATGCAGACCCAGCCAGCCTCTTCTGGCGGGTCTCTTGAGGAACGTCGCAGGCGGCGCGATGACGTCATCGCGCCGCCCGCGTCACTTCATCGCGCCGCCCACCGGCAGAGCCGCACTGAGCCGGATGGCGCCGCCTCACCGCTACCTAAGTTTACAGGTGAGCGTGCGCCCCGGCTAGCGAACCCCCCCCCCCCCACCTCTCCGGGAAATAAAAAAAAATAATAATAATTTATGTGACCGGCCAGTTGTAAGGGGGGGCCCCCCCACGTGACCTATTGGTGGGCCCGGTGCAGATGCACCATATGCCCTATGGATAAAGCGGCCCTGGTGGGGGCTGGAGGGAAGGGGAGGGTTAAGGGTTTAGGGGTTATATTGTATTATGTATACTATAGTTTGAAAAAATGCAAATAAAAATTATCTGATTCAAAAAAAAAAAAAGTAATGATGGCCACTCGTTTTTCTTTACTTAGCTGCTTTTTTCTTGCCATGATACAAATTCTAACAGTCTATTCAGTAGGACTATCAGCTGTGTATCCAACTGACTTCTGCCCAACACAACTCATGGTCCCAACCCCATTTATAAGGCAAGAAATCCCACTTATTAAACCTGACAGGGCACACCTGTGAAGTTAAAATCATTTCAGGTGACTACCTCTTGAAGCTCATCAAGAGAATGCCAAGAGTGTGCAAAGCAGTAATCAAAGCAAAGGGTGGCTACTTTGAAGAACCTAGAATATAAGACATATTTACAGTTGTTTAACACGATTTTGTTAAAGGGAACCTGTCATCTCCGAAACACCCCCTGAACTAGAGTA
>ONZH01015477.1:0-71987 GCA_900303285.1 Rhinella marina | reverse complement strand
AGTGTCAGTGTCATTATCCTGTACCCCGAGTGTCAGTGTCATTATCCTGTACCCCAAGTGTCAGTGTCATTATCCTGTACCCCAAGTGTCAGTGTCATTATCCTGTACCCCGAGTGTCAGTGTCATTATCCTGTACCCCGAGTGTCAGTGTCATTATCCTGTACCCCGAGTGTCAGTGTCATTATCCTGTACCCCAAGTGTCAGTGTCATTATCCTGTACCCCGAGTGTCAGTGTCATTATCCTGTACCCGAGTGTCAGTGTCATTATCCTGTACCCCGAGTGTCAGTGTCATTATCCTGTACCCCGAGTGTCAGTGTCATTATCCTGTACCCCGAGTGTCAGTGTCATTATCCTGTACCCCAGTGTCAGTGTCATTATCCTGTACCCCGAGTGTCAGTGTCATTATCCTGTACCCCAAGTGTCAGTGTCATTATCCTGTACCCGAGTGTCAGTGTCATTATCCTGTACCCCGAGTGTCAGTGTCATTATCCTGTACCCCGAGTGTCAGTGTCATTATCCTGTACCCCGAGTGTCAGTGTCATTATCCTGTACCCCAAGTGTCAGTGTCATTATCCTGTACCCCGAGTGTCAGTGTCATTATCCTGTACCCCAAGTGTCAGTGTCATTATCCTGTACCCCGAGTGTCAGTGTCATTATCCTGTACCCCGAGTGTCAGTGTCATTAATCCTGTACCCCGAGTGTCAGTGTCATTATCCTGTACCCCGAGTGTCAGTGTCATTATCCTGTACCCCGAGTGTCAGTGTCATTATCCTGTACCCCGAGTGTCAGTGTCATTATCCTGTACCCCGAGTGTCAGTGTCATTATCCTGTACCCCAAGTGTCAGTGTTCATTATCCTGTACCCCGTGTCAGTGTCATTATCCTGTACCCCGAGTGTCATTATCCTGTACCCCAAGTGTCAGTGTCATTATCCTGTACCCCGAGTGTCAGTGTCATTATCCTGTACCCCTGTGAGTGTCAGTGTCATTATCCTGTACCCCCGAGTGTCAGTGTCATTATCCTGTACCCCGAGTGTCAGTGTCATTATCCTGTACCCCGAGTGTCAGTGTCATTATCCTGTACCCCGAGTGTCAGTGTCATTATCCTGTACCCCGAGTGTCAGTGTCATTATCCTGTACCCGAGTGTCAGTGTCATTATCCTGTACCCCAGTGTCAGTGTGTCATTATCCTGTACCCCGAGTGTCAGTGTCATTATCCTGTACCCCGAGTGTCAGTGTCATTATCCTGTACCCGAGTGTCAGTGTCATTATCCTGTACCCGAGTGTCAGTGTCATTATCCTGTACCCCGAGTGTCAGTGTCATTATCCTGTACCCCGAGTGTCAGTGTCATTATCCTGTACCCCGAGTGTCAGTGTCATTATCCTGTACCCCGAGTGTCAGTGTCATTATCCTGTACCCCGAGTGTCAGTGTCATTATCCTGTACCCCGAGTGTCAGTGTCATTATCCTGTACCCCAAGTGTCAGTGTCATTATCCTGTACCCCGAGTGTCAGTGTCATTATCCTGTACCCCGAGTGTCAGTGTCATTATCCTGTACCCCGAGTGTCAGTGTCATATCCTGTACCCCGAAGTGTCAGTGTCATTATCCTGTACCCGAGTGTCAGTGTCATTATCCTGTACCCCGAGTGTCAGTGTCATTATCCTGTACCCCGAGTGTCAGTGTCATTATCCTGTACCCCCCAAGTGTCAGTGTCATTATCCTGTACCCCGAGTGTCAGTGTCATTATCCTGTACCCCGAGTGTCAGTGTCATTATCCTGTACCCGAGTGTCAGTGTCATTATCCTGTACCCCGAGTGTCAGTGTCATTATCCTGTACCCCGAGTGTCAGTGTCATTATCCTGTACCCCAAGTGTCAGTGTCATTATCCTGTACCCCGAGTGTCAGTGTCATTATCCTGTACCCCGAGTGTCAGTGTCATTATCCTGTACCCCGAGTGTCAGTGTCATTATCCTGTACCCCGAGTGTCAGTGTCATTATCCTGTACCCCAAGTGTCAGTGTCATTATCCTGTACCCCGAGTGTCAGTGTCATTATCCTGTACCCCAGTGTCAGTGTCATTATCCTGTACCCCCGAGTGTCAGTGTCATTATCCTGTACCCCGAGTGTCAGTGTCATTATCCTGTACCCGAGTGTCAGTGTCATTATCCTGTACCCCGAGTGTCATTATCCTGTACCCCGAGTGTCAGTGTCATTATCCTGTACCCCGAGTGTCAGTGTCATTATCCTGTACCCCGAGTGTCAGTGTCATTATCCTGTACCCCGAGTGTCAGTGTCATTATCCTGTACCCCGAGTGTCAGTGTCATTATCCTGTACCCCGAGTGTCAGTGTCATTATCCTGTACCCGAAGTGTCAGTGTCATTATCCTGTACCCCGAGTGTCAGTGTCATTATCCTGTACCCCGAGTGTCAGTGTCATTATCCTGTACCCCGAGTGTCAGTGTCATTATCCTGTACCCCGAGTGTCAGTGTCATTATCCTGTACCCCGAGTGTCAGTGTCATTATCCTGTACCCCGAGTGTCAGTGTCATTATCCTGTACCCGAGTGTCAGTGTCATTATCCTGTACCCCGAGTGTCAGTGTCATTATCCTGTACCCCGAGTGTCAGTGTCATTATCCTGTACCCAGTGTCAGTGTCATTATCCTGTACCCCGAGTGTCAGTGTCATTATCCTGTACCCGAGTGTCATTATCCTGTACCCCGAGTGTCAGTGTCATTATCCTGTACCCCAAGTGTCAGTGTCATTCATCCTGTACCCCGAGTGTCATTATCCTGTACCCCGAGTGTCAGTGTGTCATTATCCTGTACCCCAAGTGTCAGTGTTCATTATCCTGTACCCCGAGTGTCAGTGTCATTATCCTGTACCCCGAGTGTCAGTGTCATTATCCTGTACCCGAGTGTCAGTGTCATTATCCTGTACCCCGAGTGTCAGTGTCATTATCCTGTACCCCGAGTGTCAGTGTCATTATCCTGTACCCCGAGTGTCAGTGTCATTATCCTGTACCCCGAGTGTCAGTGTCATTATCCTGTACCCCGTGTGTCAGTGTCATTATCCTGTACCCCCTGTCAGTGTTTATATTCCTGCCCCCGCACAGCTGCTTTTCGGTCTGTGCTGTGATGATCCTGAGGAATTGTTAGATTTCCTCTATGATTACATTTAACATTGTATCAGTTATTACACGAACCTCTGATACAATATTGTGAGTTCCCAGTAACGTGCAGATTTCAGGGTGCGCTGTGTGTCTTGGCCAGCAGGGGGCTCTCTTACACACTGTTTCTATATTACAGCTGTGTCACCTGTTATAGTATACGAGATCTGTATAATACCCCGGGCTGATTCCGTGTACGGATCTGATGGCTTTATCTTCACTGGCTGTACTTACTGTATCTCCTCAGAAGCTTCTGTAACCTTCAGTGGTCTGTAGTGTATCTTATATATGTTATGTGGCCAGAGGTATGTGCCCCCCTTGCAAACAGGTCCATGAGCTCAGTCACCCGATGCCACCCAGTCACTTCATGACATCCCTGCCATATTCACAGATATGAAGTAATGGTAAAATGCTGAGGGAGCAGGAGGAGTTCAGCTGTGAAGTGGTGGCCACACGAGGGCACAGAACAGGACTAGGGATTGAAACGCGTGGAACGTAATTAGCATTAGTCCTTGAGTACATCGTCAGCTCTGGAACTGATCGTCAGGACTGTACTAGGTTGGGATCGCTATGACCAAACAGTACAGACCTGAGATCATTGTACTCAATGCCAGGTGGGAGCCGGAGAGGGGTAAAGCCACTGACACTGGACTAGGAAGCAGAGGGATAGGTCACAACTGATCACCTAATTAAGGGATCTGCTCAGACGTGTAGAGACAACTGTAGAGCCTTGTGAAGGAGGAGTAATGGTCAGGTTTGGGTTCTTAGTATCAGTGGTGGGAAGGTCCTACCACAATGGCCTCTGTAGGACTATCTTGGAGGTCCTTTAGGTTCCTTTATGTTTCCTTGCCATTTTCAAGATCTTTGCTTGCTGTCATGAATGAGACAGTAAACCTGTAGGTAGCCAGTCCTGTTCTGGAAGTGGATACAGTTGTACCAGATCTGGACAATGCTCTGTGAGCTAACTGGGCTGGACTCCAGACTGATACATTGTAGCAAACGGCAGCTCACAGAGCATTGTCTTTAATGTACACAAGAGTGTTTTCATTCACTGAAAGCAAGCAGAGATGTTGAAACATACATTTTTTTTGTCCCCTGATAGAGTGCTCACACAATAGTACCCTGATAGAGTGCTCACACAATAGTATCCTGGTAGAGTGCTCACACAATAGTATCCTGGTAGAGTGCTCACACAATAGTACCTGGTAGAGTGCTCACACAATAGTATCCTGGTAGAGTGCTCACACAATAGTACCCTGGTAGAGTGCTCACACAATAGTATCCTGGTAGAGTGCTCACACAATAGTACCCTGGTAGAGTGCTCACACAAGGTATCTCAGGTAGAGGTGTGCTCACACAATAGTAGAGTGCCTAGTGAGTACTAGTATCCTGTAGAGCTCACACAATAGTATCCTGGTAGAGTGCTCACACAATAGTATCCCTGGAGTAGTAGAGTGCTCACACAATAGTATCCTGTAGAGTGCTCACACACTGGTAGATAGTAGTAATCGCTGGTAGAGGTGCTAGTATCCTGGTAGAGTGCTCACACATAGTATCCTGGTAGAGTGCTCTGGTAGAGTGCTCACACAATAGTATCCTGGTAGAGTGCTCACACAATAGTATCCTGGTAGAGTGTACTCACACATCCTGGTAGAGTATCCTGGTAGAGTGCTCACACACTAGTATCCTGGTAGAGTGCTCACACCACAATAAGTATCCTGGTAGAGTGCTCACATAATAGTCTCCGATAGAGTGTATCAACACAATAGTATCCTGGTAGAGTGCTCACATAATAGTATCCTGGTAGAGTGCTCCACACATATAATAAGTGTACTCCTGGTAGAGTGGCTCACATAATAGTATCCCGATAGAGTGCTCACACAATAGTATCCTGTTAGAGTGCTCACATAATAGTAGTGATCACTCGTTGGTAGTCTCCCGATAGAGTGCTCACATAATAGTCTCCGAAGAGTGCTAGATAGAGTGCTCACATAATAGTCTCCCGATAGAGTGATCTCGATACGCTATAATAGTACCTGTAGAGTGATCACATAATAGTAACCTGATAGAGTGATCAACATAATACATAACATAATAGTAACCTGATAGAGTGATCACATAATAGTCTCCCGATAGAGTGATCACATAATAGTAACCTGATAGAGTGATCACATAATAGTCTCCCGATAGAGTGCTCACACAATAGTCCCCTGATAGAGTGCTCACACAATAGCCCCCTGATAGAGTGCTCACACAATAGCCCACTGATAGAGTGCTCACACAATAGCCCCCTGATAGAGTGCTCACACAATAGCCCACTGATAGAGTGCTCACACAATAGCCCCCTGATAGAGTGCTCACACAATAGCCACTGATAGTGCTCACACATCAGTGCCCTGATAGAGTGCTCACACAATAGCCCTGATAGTGCTCACACAATAGTCCCCGATACGAGAGTGCTCACACAATAGTCCCCCGATAGAGTGCTCACACAATAGTCCCCGAAGATGTTCTCACACAGTACTTCTGTGATAGTCCTGACACAATAGTCACATGATAGTGGACACACAACAGTGCTGTGACAGTGCTCACACAATAGTCCCCAAAAAGAATACTCACACAACAGTCCCTTATAGAGTTCTCACACAATAGTCCTCGAAGATGTTCTTTCAGAGTAGTCCCTTGACAGCCCTCACACAATAGTCCCAGATAGACTGCTCACACAATAATCAGCTCACACAATAGTCCCCTGATAGGGGTCACACAGTAGTACCTTCATAGAGTGCTCTCATAATAGACCCCTTGATAGAGTCCTCACTCAGTAGACCCTTACACAATAGTCTGTCAATAGAGTGCCCACACTGCGGTCTTGTCACTAGTACTGTTTGGCTATTTGGTTGCCAGCAGTTGATTTATAGCCCCAGTCCCTAGTTTCCAGCAGTTTATCCATTCCCTGGTGTCTAATGGTATATATTTTTATAGCCCCATTCTCTGGTCTCCAGTGATTTATACCCTCAGTCCCTGGTGTCCAGTGGTTTATACCCTCAGTCCCTGGTGTCCAGTGGTTTACAGCCTCAGTCCCTGGTGTCCAGTGGTTTACCATACCTGCTCAGTGTCCTCCGTCAGTCCTGGTGTCCAGTGGTTTACAGCCTCAGTCCCTGGTGTCCAGTGGTTTATACCCTCAGTCCCTGGTGTCCAGTGGTTTATAGCCCCAGTCCATGGTGTCCAGTGGTTTATAGCCCCAGTCCCTGGTGTCCAGTGGTTTATAGCCCCAGTCCATGGTGTCCAGTGGTTTATAGCCCCAGTCCCCAGTCCCAGTGGTGTCCAGTGGTTTATAGCCCCAGTCCATGGTGTCCAGTGGTTTACAGCCTCAGTCCATGGTGTCCGGTGGTTTATAGCCTGGTGTCCAGTCCCTGGTGTCCAGTGGTTTTTTAGCCCAGTCCCTGGTGTCCAGTGGTTTATAGCCTCAGTCCCTGGTGTCCAGTGGTTTATAGCCCCAGTCCCTGGTGTCCAGTGGTTTATAGCCCCAGTCCCTGGTGTCCAGTGGTTTATAGCCTCAGTCCCTGGTGTCCAGTGGTTTACAGCCTCAGTCCCTGGTGTCCAGTGGTTTATAGCCCCAGTCCCTGGTGTCCAGTGGTTTATAGTCCCAGTCCTTGGTGTCAGGTATAGTCCTAATCCCTAATGTCCATTGTTTAGTAGCTCCAGCCCTTTGTGCCCTAGTGTCAGAGTTGCCCCTCCGCTGCCATGCTGGGACACACCGTTCACTGTTTATATATTATACCAGATATTACATGTGGTATACGCTAATGTTTGGGCACCCGTCAGTACATACTGACACCTTCTGTAGCAGAAATCACTTCCTCCAGGTGTCCTTGTGCCCAGTCTTGACCCCTCCCCCTCTGTACCTTCTATATACCTCATACAGGACAGATAACAATAGACTCCTACAGACGGAATACAGGCCGCCATAAACAGCACCGGAGTCCATTACACTGCAGCCTGCTTATAGACGCCGATA
This sequence comes from Rhinella marina, assembly GCA_900303285.1. Lineage (NCBI taxonomy): Eukaryota > Metazoa > Chordata > Amphibia > Anura > Bufonidae > Rhinella > Rhinella marina. The sequence goes on along the minus strand of ONZH01015477.1, from coordinate 64,803 downwards.
TCTACGTATTAGGGAATTACTCATAGTGCAATTCCCTAACCGCAGCATGAAGAGAGAGAATGGCAGGGCCAAGTCTCAGAGTCACCCCATAGTCAGTGGATGCCTCGCGCCTCGCCGCAGCTCTCCGTGAGAATGCTGTGTCTCCGCTCATTCACAGTCTGCAGACTTCGCTGTCCATGGTTCTATGTGATGTAAAACACATGCTGCTGCTACTGCGGGGACGCCGCTGTCTGCTGGAGGGACGTCAGGAGGACTGGTGACTAAGGGGTTAAAAAAAGGCGTAAGCAAGGCTGCAGTTACTTAAGTGACAATTGCTGAGATCAGAGTTGCTCCCTGGACAAGTGATGTCAGCAGAATACATGCAGCAGTCCATCACAGGGACCAGGCTAGGGATGTATTCATGGACTGTTCTACAGAATAGGTTAGGAAATTGCTTGCATAGTGATTCCATAATATAAAGTATCAGTGGGATTGCACCCGTTATGTGCAGACAGGGATACAAATCTACAGGATGGTGTCAGTCCAGGCTGCCGTTTATGGCGGACTGTAGTCTGCAAAGAGTATCTTAGACAGTCCGAGACGGTGTGCAGTCTGCCGAGAGTGGAGTGTGCTGATCTGGAGGGAGGTCACAGACTGAGGTAGTGGAAGGAGAAGAGTCTCACAGCAGCACAGAGGATTTCAGGAGAGCAGTGTGCTGATCCTATGGAGGTCACAGGATGAGAGTTACATAGTGGAAGGAGCAGGGTCCTCCCAGCAGCACAGATGATTTCAGGAGAGGAGTGTGCTGATCCTATGGAGGTCGCAAGGGTGAGAGTTACATAGTGAAGGAGCAGGGTCTCACAGCAGCACAGAGGATTTCAGGAGAGGAGTGTGCTGATCCTATGGAGGTCACAGGATGAGAGTTACATAGTGGAAGGAGCAGAGTCTCACAGCAGCACAGAGGATTTCAGGAGTGGAGTGTGCTGATCCTATGGAGGTCAGCAGGAATGAGAGTTACATAGTGGAAGGAGCAGGTCTCACAGCAGCACAGAGGATTTCAGGAGAGGAGTGTGCTGATCTTGTGGCAGTCAACAGAGGCAGTGGTGAGAGGGCGGTGGCAGGGGTCAGCAGAGACTGGTGGGGTAGGCTGAGAGTTACATAGTGGAAGGAGCAGGGTCCCAGCAGCACAGAGGATTTCAGCAGAGGAGTGTGCTGATCTTGTGGCGGTCACAAGCTGAGAGTTACATAGTGGAAGGAGCAGGGTCCCAGCAGCACAGAGGATTTCAGCAGAGGAGTGTGCTGATCTTGTGGCGGTCACAGGCTGAGAGTTACATAGTGGAAGGAGCAGGGTCCCAGCAGCACAGAGGATTTCAGGAAAGTAGTGTGCTGATCTTGTGGCGGTCACAGGCTGAGAGTTACATAGTGGAAGGAGCAGGGTCCCAGCAGCACAGAGGATTTCAGAAGAGGGAGTGTGCTGATCTTTGTGGCGGTCACAGGGTGAGAGTTACATAGTGGAAGGAGCAGGGTCCCAGCAGCACAGAGGATTTCAGAAGAGGAGTGTGCTGATCTTGTGGCGGTCACAGGCTGAGAGTTACATAGTGGAAGGAGCAGGGTCCCAGCAGCACAGAGGATTTCAGGAGAGGAGTGTGCTGATCTTGTGGAGGTCACAGGCTGAGAGTTACATAGTGGAAGGAGCAGGGTCCCAGCAGCACAGAGGATTTCAGGAGAGGAGTGTGCTGATCTTGTGGAGGTCACAGGGTGAGAGTTACATAGTGGAAGGAGCAGGGTCCCAGCAGCACAGAGGATTTCAGAGAGGAGTGTGCTGATCTTGTGGCGGTCACAGGCTGAGAGTTACATAGTGGAAGGAGCAGGGTCCCAGCAGCACAGAGGATTTCAGGAGAGGAGTGTGCTGATCTTGTGGAGGTCACAGGCTGAGAGTTACATAGTGGAAGGAGCAGGGTCCCAGCAGCACAGAGGATTTCAGGAGAGGAGTGTGCTGATCTTGTGGAGGTCACAGGGTGAGAGTTACATAGTGGAAGGAGCAGGGTCCCAGCAGCACAGAGGATTTCAGGAGAGGAGTGTGCTGATCTTGTGGAGGTCACAGGCTGAGAGTTACATAGTGGAAGGAGCAGGATCCCTCAGCAGCACAGAGAATACGTTGATGTACTTACACGATGTTGTTAATAAGCACAGAGTCAGGGTCATGATGTGAGGCCACAAACGTAGTGGACGGAGCAGGGTTCCCAGCGGAACAGAGTATTTCAGCATAGTTTATATGTATTAGATTTGATACAGGTATGCACACGTGTAATCTTCATGATCAGGGGCCTCTAGGTCAGGCTGGTACTTGTGGTTGGTTCGATTTCTCAGCTGCTCCATTGTTCTCACCGCTCCTGCCTGGCAGGCGTATGGCGGCACAGATGTGATGTTCCAGCACTTGCCAGTAATGGCGGTTATACAGCGGACTGACAACCTGTTAATTGTCAGCCTGCCTCGTGCCATAATTTCAGCTAATCTAGTCTCCCCACATGAAGGGGTAGAGACGGTCGGAATTTGCTGTGTGCCCGCCTGGCACCGTCCGTCCTAATGGAACAGAGCAAGACAGACTGAACTTGTGTGAGTGTCACTGACGGCGGTGAACCAGCGGAAAACCGTGAGCTCACAGGAATGTGGCACTTAGCGCGGCCCGTCCAGAAATTCCACGGACAACAGCGAGGCCTCGGGGCGCAGGGTCCTTTGTGAAAGGTTTCACATGACGACACAAAATCCTGAGCCTCACAGGACAATGATGAGAGTGTTCAATGGTGTCTCCAGGTGGCGGGCACCGCGGCTTGTGTTTATTACAGGAAAGTACAGCTAAAAATACGCGTAATGTCACTGCTCTGAGAGGAGCAGTATTATAGTAGTTATATTCTTGTACATAGGAGCAGTAGTATTATAGTAGTTATATTCTTGTACATAGGAGCAGTAGTATTATAGTAGTTATAATTCTTGTACATAGGAGCAGTATTATAGTAGTTATATTCTTGTACATAGGAGCAGTATTATAGTAGTTATATTCTTGTACATAGGAGCAGTATTATAGTAGTTATATTCTTGTACATAGGAACAGTATTATAGTAGTTATATTCTTGTACATAGGAGCAGTATTATAGTAGTTAATATTCTTGTACATAGGAGGCAGTATTATAGTAGTTATATTCTTGTACATAGGAGCAGTATTATAGTAGTTATATTCTTGTACATAGGAGCAGTATTATAGTAGTTATATTCTTGTATATAGGAGCAGTATTATAGTAGTTATATTCTTGTACATAGGACAGTATTATAGTAGTTATATTCTTGTACATAGGAGCAGTATTATAGTAGTATATTCTCGTACATAGGAGCAGTATTATAGTAAGTTATATTCTTGTACATAGGAGGCAGTAATATAGTAGTTATATTCTTGTACATAGGAGCAGTATTATAGTAGTTATATTCTTGTACATAGGAGCAGTATTATAGTAGTTATATTCTTGTACATAGGAGCAGTATTATAGTAGTTATATTCTTGTACATAGGAGCAGTATTATAGTAGTTATATTCTTGTACATAGGAGCAGTATTATAGTAGTTATATTCTTGTACATAGGAGCAGTATTATAGTAGAGTTATATTTCTTGTACATAGGAGCAGTATTATAGTAGTTTATATTCTTGTACATAGGAGGCAGTATTATAGTAGTTATATTCTTGTACATAGGAGCAGTATATATAGTAGTTTATATTCTTGTACATAGGAGGCAGTATTATAGTAGTTATATTCTTGTACATAGGAGGCAGTATATTATAGTAGTTATATTCTTGTACATAGGAGCAGTATTAGTAGTTATATTCTTGTACATAGGAGGCAGTATTATAGTAGTTTATATTCTTGTACATAGGAGCAGTATTTATAGTAGTTATATTCTTGTACATAGGAGCAGTATTATAGTAGTTATATTCTTGTACATAGGAGCAGTATTATAGTAGTTATATTCTTGTACATAGGAGCAGTATTATATAGTAGTTATATTCTTGTACATAGGGCAGTATTATATAGTAGTTATATTCTTGTACATAGGAGCAGTATTATAGTAGTTATATTCTTGTACATAGGAGGCAGTATTATAGTAGTTATATTCTTGTACATTAGTATTATTTTGTACATAGGAGCAGTATTATAGTAGTTATATTCTTGTACATAGGAGCAGTATTATAGTAGTTATATTCTTGTACATAGGAGCAGTATTATAGTAGTTATATTCTTGTACATAGGAGCAGTATTATAGTAGTTTATATTCTTGTACATAGGGAGCAGTATTATAGTAGTTATATATTCTTGTACATAGGAGCAGTATTATAGTAGTTATATTCTTGTACATAGGAGCAGTATATTATAGTAGTTATATTCTTGTACATAGGAGGCAGTATTATAGTAGTTATATTCTTGTACATAGGAGCAGTATTATAGTAGTTATATTCTTGTACATAGGAGCAGTATTATAGTAGTTATATTCTTGTACATAGGAGGCAGTATTATAGTAGTTATATTCTTGTACATAGGAGCAGTATTATAGTAGTTATATTCTTGTACATAGGAGGCAGTATTATAGTAGTTATATATTCTTGTACATAGGAGCAGTATTATAGTAGTTATATTCTTGTACATAGGAGCAGTATTATAGTAGTTATATTCTTGTACATAGGAGCAGTATTATAGTAGTTATATTCTTGTACATAGGAGCAGTATTATAGTAGTTTATATTCTTGTACATAGGGAGCAGTATTATAGTAGTTATATTCTTGTACATAGGAGCAGTATTATAGTAGTTATATTCTTGTACATAGGAGCAGTATTATAGTAGTATTAGTTATATTCTTGTACATAGGAGCAGTATTATAGTAGTTATATTCTTGTACATAGGAGGCAGTATTATAGTAGTTATATTCTTGTACATAGGAGCAGTATTATAGTAGTTATATTCTTGTACATAGGAGCAGTATTATAGTAGTTATATTCTTGTACATAGGAGCAGTATTATAGTAGTTATATTCTTGTACATAGGAGCAGTATTATAGTAGTTATATTCTTGTACATAGGAGCAGTATTATAGTAGTTATATTCTTGTACATAGGAGCAGTATTATAGTAGTTATATTCTTGTACATAGGAGCAGTATTATAGTAGTTATATTCTTGTACATAGGAGCAGTATTATAGTAGTTATATTCTTGTACATAGGAGGCAGTATTATAGTAGTTATATTCTTGTACATAGGAGCAGTATTATAGTAGTTATATTCTTGTACATAGGAGCAGTATTATAGTAGTTATATTCTTGTACATAGGAGAAGTATTATAGTAGTTATATTCTTGTACATAGGAGCAGTATTATAGTAGTTATAGTTCTTGTACATAGGAGCAGTATTATAGTAGTTATATTCTTGTACATAGGAGCAGTATTATAGTAGTTATATTCTTGTACATAGGAGCAGTATTATAGTAGTTATATTCTTGTACATAGGAGCAGTATTATAGTAGTTATATTCTTTGTACATAGGAGTAGTATTATAGTAGTTAATTCTTGTACATAGGAGAGTATTATAGTAGTTATATTCTTGTACATAGGAGCAGTATTATAGTAGTTATATTCTTGTACATAGGAGATATTAGTAGTTATATCTTGACATAGGAGTAGTATTATAGTAGTTATATTCTTGTACATAGGAGCAGTATTATAGTAGTTATATTCCTGTACATGGAGCAGTAATTATAGTAGTTATATTCTTGTACATGGAGGCAGTATTATAGTAGTTATATTCTTGTACATAGGAGCAGTATTATAGTAGTTATATTCTTATACATAGTGAGGCAGTATTATAGTAGTTATATTCTTGTACATAGGAGCAGTATTATAGTAGTTATATTCTTGTACATAGGAGCAGTATTATAGTAGTTATATTCTTGTACATAGGAGCAGTATTATAGTAGTTATATTCTTGTACATAGGAGGCAGTATTATAGTAGTTATATTCTTGTACATAGGAGCAGTATTATAGTAGTTATATTCTTGTACATAGAGCAGTATTATAGTAGTTATATTCTTGTACATAGGAGGCAGTATTATAGTAGTTATATTCTTGTACATAGGAGCATGTATTATAGTAGTTATATTCTTGTACATAGGAGCAGTATTATAGTAGTTATATTCTTGTACATAGGAGCAGTATTATAGTAGTTATATTCTTGTACATAGGAGGCAGTATTATAGTAGTTATATTCTTGTACATAGGAGGCAGTATTATAGTAGTTTATATTCTTGTACATAGGAGCAGTATTATAGTAGTTATATTCTTGTACATAGGAGCAGTATTATAGTAGTTATATTCTTGTACATAGGAGCAGTATTATAGTAGTTATATTCTTGTACATAGGAGCAGTATTATAGTAGTTATATTCTTGTACATAGGAGCAGTATTATAGTATTCTGTACATAGGAGCAGTATTATAGTAAGTTATATTCTTGTACATAGGAGCAGTATTATAGTAGTTATATTCTTGTACATAGGAGGCAGTATTATAGTAGTTATATTCTTGTACATAGGAGCAGTATTATAGTAGTTATATTCTTGTACATAGGAGGCTTTATTATAGTCAGTTATATTCATTGTACATAGGAGCCAGTATTATAGTAGTTATATTCTTGTACATAGGAGCAGTATTATAGTAGTTATACTTCTTGTACATAGGAGCAGTATTATAGTAGTTATATTCTTGTACATAGGAGGCAGTATTAATAGTAGTTATACTTCTTGTACATAGGAGCAGTATTATAGTATGTTATATTCGTGTACATAGGAGCAGTATTATAGTAGTTATATTCTTGTCATAGGAGCAGTATATAGTAGTTATATCTTTGTACATAGGAGGCAGTATATAGTCAGTTATATTCTTGTAGCATAGGAGCAGTATTAGTAGTTATTTTTACATAGGAGCAGTATTATGTAGTTATATTCTCTTGTACATAGGGCAGTATTATAGTAGTTATATTCTTGTACATAGGAGCAGTATTATAGTAGTTATATTCTTGTACATAGGAGCAGTATTATAGTAGTTATATTCTTGTAATAGGAGCAGTATTATAGTAGTTATATTCTTGTACATAGGAGCATATTATAGTAGTTATATTCTTGTACATAGGAGCAGTATTATAGTAGTTATATTCTTGTACATAGGAGCAGTATTATAGTAGTTATATTCTTGTACATAGGAGCAGTATTATAGTAGTTATATTCTTGTACATAGGAGCAGTATTATAGTAGTTATATTCTTGTACATAGGAGCAGTATTATAGTAGTTATATTCTTGTACATAGGAGCAGTATTATAGTAGTTATATTCTTGTACATAGGAGCAGTATTATAGTAGTTATATTCTTGTACATAGGAGCAGTATTATAGTAGTTATATTCTTGTACATAGGAGGCAGTATTATAGTAGTTATATTCTTGTACATAGGAGCAGTATTATAGTAGTTATATTCTTGCACATAGGAGCAGTTTTATATTCTTGTTCAGTATTATAGTAGTTATATTCTTGGTAAGGCAGTATTATAATTATTATATCTATCTCCTCCACCCTGAGATATGATGAGGAAATGCCTTTTTTCATGTAATTTTTAGTTTATTCTATAGTGTAAATATTTATATTAATTTGGCTAAATTTCCTATTTTAGGAGATTTCTGTAAATTACCTCATGTATATTTATTAATAATAGGATAAATGCCATTTCTTTCTATCTCAAAGTCCTTTAATGTTATTGCTCAGAACCAGCACAGTGGGACTAGACCTCTTTGTCTTTGCTGGTCGGACTCTTGAGCATTTTCGGGAAATGTAATAACTTTACCATTTTTTGGGTAACTTTCTTCATGTCACAGAGGAGGACACAGTGATGAACCCTTTATGAATAGGACTGTATACCTGGAGTTTTTCAGTCGCACACCATATTATCGAGGACTTCCATGAAGTGCTGCTGCAAAGTCCAGGCAATGTGGTTGGATACCATCTTTTCTAAGGATCATAAATGTGGAACTATTGATGCAGCCAATCATATTTCTCCTTGTGGATTACAACTTGACACGACTTCAGACGTCTTGAGTCGTCTTCCCCTGTGGATTTCAGCTCCGTGGATTATCATTTTAACCTTTCTTGTGCAGTTAATGCTGTTCTAGTGGTTTGTGAATGCCGATGTTCTGTATGGACTGAGACCATACCATAGTAGATTACAAGAGTCACCCCAATGGCACCAATTTAAGGGGATACCTCCACTCCGCGGGATCTTTTTCTGAGGGGACAGACATGGAGAAGACTTCTCAAGCCTTTATGACTTTGTCTTAGTTTTCTTTGGCATACGTGGATTGAGTCTGAACCAAGGACCATGACCAACCCTTATCATTAGAACAACTTAAATCGGAAGACTTCTTCGCAGCGGTAGAGGTCTGATTTTGCCGCCATCTTGAATTTTGGACTGGAATATCAGAAACATGAGACATACCCGGGGCCAAGTCTTTTCTTTTAATATTTATTATGCTAAACGTTCAGGACATTGAGCTTCAGAAAGAAATGGGGTTAGGTCTCTAATACCTCTGAGGACTCCTGGCCTATGTGCATTACAGGTTATGATGGGAGTTGTTGTACTCTGTACATAAAGAATAATAGTATTGTAATATGGGCGTGTCCACTGGTTGGGTTATGTTGAGAGATGTAGTACCTATAGTGTATGAATATAATCTCTATAAAATGATATGTTTTTTTATTCATTATAGGTTCAGATATGTTCTGTATATTTCATGGCAAGAAGTACGGCCCAGGAGAAAGCTGGCATCCTTACCTCGAGCCTCAAGGAATTGTGTATTGCATACGTTGCACGTGCTCTGAGGTATGTCTGTCCGGTCTTACATCATCAACCTGGTATGTAGTGGGGGACGGCAACAAAGGGAAGAACAGGGCAGCATGGAGACAGTAATGAAGCTCCTTAGATCCCTGTGATATCATCAGGTCATGATGGGAAGTGTAACGTGCAGTCAGTGAGTCACTCCTAGGCCGTGGTCTGGAGGCTCTTCACCACTTCTGCCTTCTCTACTTGGTGACTGCTTCTCATTCGTGGTGGAATAGTCTAAGGCCAGTTTCACACTTGCGTTGTAAGTTCTGATCAGTTTTTACATCTTTGACAATGAATAGAGATAAAACTGATCCGTTTTGGCCCAGTTTTTGAAATGCTCTCCCGGATCTCAAATCAGTAAAGCCACAACGCAAGTGTGAAACGGGCCTAAATCAGCTTTTGGATTCACCGGATCTTCTTCATTTGGTCCATAAGTCATTTACAGAAGTCTAGAAATTGTATGTAACTGGCCGTCAGAGCTTTTAGTTATCACCAACAGCTGAAGAGTAGCTGCTAACATCCCATCATCATAGAAGTAGCTAACCAACTGGCTGTTCAGCATCCAACACAACCCCGCATCCAACCCATCCAAGCTGGTAATCAACAACCCCATCCAACAGCTCAACCCCCAAACAGCTGGTAACCCCCATCCATCCATCGCTGGTAATCAACAACCCCATCCATCAGCTGGTAATCAACAACCCCCATCCATCATCTGGTAATCAACAACCCCCATCCATCAGCTGGTAATTAACAATCTCCATCCAACAGCTGGTAACCAAACAACCCCCATCCATACGCTGGTAAACAACCCCCATCCAACCAAACCCCGCATCCCAGCCATCCAATCAACAACCCCCATCCATCAGCTGGTAATCAACAACCCCATCCAACAGCTGGCAATCCCATCAACAACCCATCCATCAGCTGGTAATCAAACAACCCCATCCATCAGCTGGTAATCAACAACCCCATCCATCCCACCAGCTGGTAATTCAACAACCCCCATCCAACAGCTGGTAACCAACAACCCCCATCCATCAAGCATCAGCTGGTAACCAAAACAACCCCCATCCATCAGCTGCTGGTAATCAACAACCCCATCCATCAGCTGGTAATCAACAACCCCCATCCAACAGCTGGTAATCAACAACCCCCATCCAACAGCTGGTAACAATCCACACCCCCAATCCAACCCCCATCCATCAGCTGGTAATCAACAACCCAACCCCATCCAAACAACCAACACCCCATCCAACAGCTGGTAACCAACAACCCCCATCCAACAGCTGGTAACCAACAACCCCCATCCATCAGCTGGTAATCAACAACCCCCATCCATCAGCTGGTCAAATCAACAACCCCCATCCAACAGCTGGCCAAACCAACAACCCCCATCTAACAGCTGGCAACCAACAACCCCCCATCCAACAGCTGGTAACCAACAACCCCCATCCAACAGCAACACCCCCATCCATCATCATGGTAATCAACAACCCCCATCCATCAGCTGGTAATCAACAACCCCCATCCATCAGCTGGTAATCAACAACCCCCATCCAACAGCTGGTAATCAACAACCCCCATCCATCAGCTGGTAATCAACAACCTCCATCCAAACAGCTGGTAACCAACAACCTCCATCCAACAGCTGGTAACCAACAACCTCCATCCAACAACTGGTAACCAACAACCTCCATCCAACAGCTGGTAACCAAACAACTCCCAACCAACAGCCAGTAATCAAAAATCACCAACCAGCAACTGGTAACCAACAACCCCCATCCAACAGCTGGCAACCAACAACCCCCATCCATCAGGTGGTACTCAACAACCAGCATCCAACAGCTGGTAATCAACAGCCTCCATCAGCTGATAACCAACAACCCCCATCCAGCAACTGATAACCAATAATCCACTTCCAACAACTGGTAACCAACAATTCTCATCCAACAGCTGGTACCCAACAACCCCCCAAACAACAGCTGGTACCCAACAACCCCATCCATCATCTGGTACCCAACAACCCCATCCATCATCTGGTACCCAACAACCCCCAACCAACAGCTGGCAACCAACAACCTTTATTCAACAACTGGTAGCCAACAATCACCAACCAGCAACCCCCATCCAAAAATTAGTAACCAACAACCCCCATCCAAAAACTGGTAACCCACAACCCCCATCCATCAGCTGGTAACCAAAAATCCATAGGAATGATGAAAGAGTGCACTTGACCATACTTTTTGTCTATGTGCTATCCGTGTCATGGTGTGCACACAGACAGTACACGGACCCATAGATGTAAGCGCACTATTCACACCACCTGACCTCACTGGATGGCCACCTAGCTTCCAAAAGGGAAGAATATCATGGCTCATTTTTTCCATTAAAATAGCGCCACCCCTGTCCATGGGTTGTCTCTGGTATTGCAGTTCAACTCCATTGAAGTGAATGGGACTGGACTGTAATACCACACACAGCCTGTTGATGGGTTTGGCGCTGTTTTTGGGAGATGGCCACCATGTTTTTCTAATCTTGGATAAAGCTAGGCAGAGGCCTTAGTGATGGCAGCCATATTGGTTCACCAGTTTTTGACAAATACTTGAAATTAGCCAAAATTGAATTGAATATTTGTTAATTTATCATTAGGAGACAGTGAAACCTACCCGGCAGTGACAGTGTTAACCCCCCGGGGGGCTGTGTACACTCGCACACTGGCCTATTCTTCGTCTGCAGTGGAGGGTTTCGCGGCGCAGTCCCTTTACAAGCCACAACATTTTTGTTCCTAATCCCATTGAGCGGTGTTGGTGAGCCGCAGCCGCCCCTCAGCGCCGGGAACAAGGCCTCATTCATGAGCTGCAGAGCGGCCGTCTGTTCTCCAGCCACTTACCAGCTAATTGATAAAGAGACACACACGTCACACGTTTCGATGACACTGGAGCGGCCGTACCCCCGGGGAACAGCGGTGGAGGGGGGGGGAATGGGTGACACTTCGGTACTTCTCCCAGACGCGGCACTGACATCACTTGGCTCCCGCTCCTCAGACTCATTAATTGCAGCCACTTTATAATCGTTCTCTGTATAACGGACTAATATTATAGGCACACATGGCGCTATTGTGTGCAGCCGGCGGCGTGGCGGACGTTTATATGGAAAGTGCCGACTGGACCTGACAAAAGCCTCGTAATAACGCGTTTCAGGCTGTTCTGTCCAGTTTTAGAGGAGTTTTCCTGTCAGTGAAAGTGTAAGGGGGTGTCCCGGTGTGAGGACTAGCATATATTTTGTGTACACGGCTTGGTAGAAACCAGGGGTCACGTGTTTTGTTATACGGTTGGTCTGTGGTTGGAGCAGGGCCCGATTACAGACCCTGAGATCTGATGGAGCGGTGACAGGCCACCACGTAGGCCGAGGACCTGCTGTGGACTGCTGCCACTGGAGTGAGAGATTGCCCCCTGTGAGGAGAACGGCCTGAGGGGTTGTGGGTCATGTGGAAGGCCTAGCCCCCACGGAGGGAGAAGTGCCGGCCTGCTAGGCCCTGTAAATACCCGCTGTCTGTGAACTGAGCAAGTAGTGACCCTGCAACCTGACAAAGAGACCACTGTGTGGCTAGTGGTGATAGCCTGATAGGCCTGCAGTGAGTGTCCTGTTGCTGGGGGCAACCACCTGGTAAAGTTTCCTGTGTGTGGAGTATACGCTGTCCTGTTGCTATTGCAACCACCTAGTGCAAGTGCCCTGGGTGTGGTGTATACAGACTGTCTTGTTGCTAGGGGTAACCACCTAATACAAGTACCCTGTGTGGTGTCTACAGACTGTCTTGTTGCTAGGGGCAACCACATGGTACAAGTACCCTGTGTGTGGTGTACAGACTGTCCTGTTGCTGGTGGCAACCACCTAATACAAGTGCCCTGGGTGTGGTGTACAGACTGTCTTGATGCTAGGGGCAACCACCTGGTACAAGTACCCTGTGTACGATGTACAGACCATCCTGTTGCTAGGGGCAGTCATCTAGTACAAGTGCCCTGGGTGGGCGTTATTGAGACTGTACTGTTACCAATGGCAACAGCCCGAGGAGTGAAGAGACTCCACATAGAGACAGTTCAGTTGCTATTAGTAACCACTACTCCTCGTGCCTCATAATCCCATGTGTGTAGCCGCCAAGTTCAGTGTCACAATTTTGTGTGTAACCGTTAAGTTTGTGCCCCTCTGGCAGACTGTAACTGAATGCAGTAGTCACCAACAGTCCTGAATGTGGCAGAGACCGTCCTTTGTTTCAGAGAGACTCAGCAAATTTGAACTATCCCGAGCCTAAAATGGGTGGAGCTTACACAAGCCCCACCCATAAGTGGGTGGCCTAGTGTGGATTTGGGGGCGTTCCCAGATGATGGTCTGTGTGAGTGACTGCGCCATCTCAGAGTGGCATCACCCCCAGAAGTTTCGGACCCTCTTACAGATGGCATTAGGGACCTAGCACCTGTACCCACCCTAATCCTTCTCACAGCTGAGGCTTCGTTTTGCTTGTATCCATACACATGTGGACTGCAGCAGATAACCCCCCTGTGTTTCTTCTTGTGTCCTGCAGGGCGGCAGCGTCAGCTGCTACAGAATAAAGTGTCCTGTCCTGCACTGTGTGCACACTGTCACGGACCCTCAGCAGTGCTGCCCCAGATGTGTAGGTAAGTGGCCAACAGAAGGACGTCTCAGTGTAGCGGCCTATACATTATAACAGGAAGTGGGGCCTGATTGTATGAACTTAAAGGGCAACACCCTTTAGAGGACAACCGCTTGCTGTCATTGAATTGGGACATTTTTATTTACATCCAGAGGTGGAAACATACTTCCTGACCTAATACTTCTCACAGCTGAGGTTCTGTAACACTTGCATCCAGTCTGAAGTATATTCACAGCATGAATCAGCTGCCCTGAGGATTTGTTACAGTGTATCAGTTTGGAATCCGGTCTGTCCTTGACTGGATGCAACTGTAGCGAACCCTCAGCTGTAAGCAGCATTGAGTCGTATTGAGATACATCGTCATGCTTGATGACGATGTGAATGTCTCCATTCATTAACAGCAAGCATAAAAGGTAAACTGCTTGCTGTCATTAAATGCAGACACTCTTTCTGACTGAAGGCTTTTTTACAGCTGAGTGTTTGTTACAGTGTATCCAGTCCAGACATCGGCCACACAAACCTCTCCACTGTGCTGTAGTTTGTTACAATGTATCAGTGCAGGTAAAATGTACACTATCATGTCTAGGCTGGATACAACTGTAGCAAACCCTCAGCTGTGAGAAGGGATTGATGTCAGCAAGAACGTTTCCATCCATTGTCAGCAAGCAGAGATCTTGTAAATGGTTAAATGTCCGTTAATTACAGAACTTTTATGATTTAATGATCGCACTTTATTCCGCAGAGCCGCACTCCCCCTCCGGTCTGAGAGCCGCCCCTAAGGTATGTCAGCACAATGGGACCACCTACCAACAGGGCGAGATGTTCACCACCCAGGAGCTCTTCCCCTCCCGACAGTCCAACCAGTGCGTGCAGTGCAGCTGCTCGGTGAGTGCTGACCCGTCCTGTCCACAGCTGAGGGTTTGTTACAGTGTTTCCAGTCTAGACAATCCTCTGCGAGGCGTATGATTCCATACTGATACATTGTTATCTGCACTGATACATTGTAACAGCCGCATTCCTGCTGCGGAGAGGATTGAAGTCTTAGGAATGTACAGGGTTCTTAGAGGTAAACAGGAATGTTCCGGTTCAGTTACAGCAAGCAGAGATCTTGAAAAGGATAAAGAAGGAAAACAAAAAAATTGTAATTAACCTACTTACGACAGATTTCTAGTGTAAAAAGAACAAAAATTGGAACTTTTTACATTTATGGGATTATCCTCCGCTCTTGCCTCAGATTTCTTATAATTTACGGCAGAAACTGGCGAAAATTATAGCGCAAATCTACACCAGAATGGCCATGGCAGCCATAGTGCCTGTACGAGTTTTTACACCAAGCTTTCCCCAGACCCTGAATGACATTTAAGGCCTCAGGTACACGGCCGTATGTATTTTGCGGTCCGCAAAAAACGGATCCGCAAAAACTACGGATGACGTCCTTGTGCATTCCGTATTTTGCGGAACGGAACAGCTGGCCCCTAATAGAACAGTCCTATCCTTGTCCGTAATGGGGACAATAATAGGACATGTTGTATTTTTTTTGCGGAACGTAAATACGGACATACGGAAACGGAATGCACATGGAGCAAATTCCGTTTTTTTTTTTGCGGATCCATTGAAATGAATTGTTCCCCATACGGTCCGTAATAAAAAAATACGGACACGGAAAGAAAATACGTTTGTTTGCATGAGCCCTCAGTCCGATTTGGTGTGTGCGGTTACCTTCCTTTCTTATCCCTATCGCCCCATGTCATTTTCCACTGCCATACTTGCATTCTGTTCGTAAACCGTGAATAGTTCTATAGGTCCCTCGCTCTCTCTGAGTTACAATTCTGCTTTGCCGGGTGTTCCCTCCCCGCTGCTCTGCCTGTGTAATTCTCAGCCTTCATCGTGTTCATGAATCAGGAGGTTCAGGATGAACACTTCTGTAGTCCCTCTATTAGATGGGGGGAGCATGGGAATACATTGTATAACGTACAACCTATGGCTATCGTTTATGGGGTGCTCCTAAGAATTTGCTGGGAGTTGTAGTCATTCGGTGACGGTTGTGTCCTTATGTTAATGACCTCTGGGTGAAGAGGAATCGGGGGAGTGACGTCTTCTGAGCGCCCCTGTATTCCAGCCATCCCCCCCCCGCAGTGTTGGTATAACCCAGACAGTTCCAAGCAGCGGCCGGTGTCAGTCTGTTCCTGGAAAGCCTCCGCTTCTATGTTATGCTTTATTTTTTTTTTATAATTCCTAATTGATTTTCGGGGAGATATTTGTGATTTTTATGATATATATAACAGAGGGGGAGAAATAAGATCTGGTAGAACAGGTCATGCAGCGCTGGGAACCTCACCGCACGGATGAATGCAGCCTGTGAAATGCCGCAGTGACCTCGGAAGGATCAACAGATCGCGTTACCTCTCCAGCCGGAGCGGCGGTCTGCGGGGGCGTGGCCTCACTGCTCCCAGCACCGGACAATCCCAGCTATTCATGTAAAAGTACATCAACACATGCTGCATGGTTAAGAGCTCTGCTTGCTGTCAGTAAAGCAAACATTCGGTGTCATCATACCTGACCTTGCTGTTTCCAGAGCTGATAAGTTGTTACAGTGTATCAGTGCAGGTGAAATGTATCATGTGACTCTTGTCCTCCAGGATATTATAATCAGGTCATGTGACTGGGTCTTTGCTTCCTCTTTTAGGACGGGCAGATTTACTGCGGTCTGGTGACCTGTCCTGAGCTCGTCTGCTCCTCTCCGCTGACCGTACCGGACTCCTGCTGTCCAGTGTGCAGAGGTAATACACACCTCAGCTGCTGCAGAACCTCCTAATACACACCTCAGCTGCTGCTGCAGAACCTCATAATACCTCAGCTGCTGCAGCACCTCAGCTGCTGCAGAACCTCATAATACACACCTCAGCTGCTGCAGAACCTCCATAATACACACCTCAGCTGCTGCAGAACCTCCTAATACACACCTCAGCTGCTGCAGAACCTCATAATACACACCTCAGCTGCTGCAGAACCTCCTAATACACACCTCAGCTGCTGCAGAACCTCATAATACACACCTCAGCTGCTGCAGAACCTCCTAATACATACACACCTCAGCTGCTGCAGAACCTCCTAATACACACCTCAGCTGCTGCAGAACCTCCTAATACACACCTCAGCTGCTGCAGAACCTCCTAATACACACCTCAGCTGCTGCAGAACCTCCTAATACACACCTCAGCTGCTGCAGAACCTCCTAATACACACCTCAGCTGCTGCAGAACCTCATAATACACACCTCAGCTGCTGCAGACACCTGCTCTCTAATACACACCTCAGCTGCTGCAGAACCTCCATAATACACACCTCAGCTGCTGCAGAACCTCCTAATACACACCTCAGCTGCTGCAGAACCTCAATGCAGAACATACACCTCAGCTGCTGCAGAACCTCCTAATACACACCTCAGCTGCTGCAGAACCTCCTAATACACACCTCAGCTGCTGCAGAACCTCCTAATACACACCTCAGCTGCTGCAGAACCTCATAATACACACCTCAGCTGCTGCAGAACCTCCTAATACACACCTCAGCTGCTGCAGAACCTCCTAATACACACCTCAGCTGCTGCAGAACCTCCTAATACACACCTCAGCTGCTGCAGAACCTCCTAATCACACATAATACACCTCAGCTGCTGCAGAACCTCCTAATACACACCTCAGCTGCTGCAGAACCTCCTAATACACACCTCAGCTGCTGCAGAACCTCATAATACATACCTCAGCTGCTGCAGAACCTCCTAATACACACCTCAGCTGCTGCAGAACCTTCATAATACACACCTCAGCTGCTGCAGAACTGCTGCAGAACCTCCTAATACACACCTCAGCTGCTGCAGAACCTCCTAATACACACCTCAGCTGCTGCAGAACCTCCTAATACACACCTCAGCTGCTGCAGAACCTCCTAATACACACCTCAGCTGCTGCAGAACCTCCTAATACACACCTCAGCTGCTGCAGAACCTCCTAATACACACCTCAGCTGCTGCAGAAGCAACCTCATAATAATACACACCTCAGCTGCTGCAGAACCTCCTAATACACACCTCAGCTGCTGCAGAACCTCATAATACACACCTCAGCTGCTGCAGAACCTCATAATACACCTCAGCTGCTGCAGAACCTCCTAATACACACCTCAGCTGCTGCAGAACCTCATAATACACACCTCAGCTGCTGCAGAACCCTAATACAACCTCAGCTGCTGAGAACATCATAATACACACCTCAGCTGCTGCAGAACCATCTATATATACCTCAGCTGCTGCAGACCTCCTAATACAACCTCAGCTGCTGCAGAACCTACTAATCACACCTCAGCTGCTGCGGAACTCCTAATACACACTCAGCTGCTGCAGAACCTCATAATACACACCTCAGCTGTTGCAGAACATCATAATACATACCTCAGCTGTTGCAGAACATCATAATACACATCTCAGCTGCTGCAGAACATCATAATACACACCTCAGCTGCTGCAGAACCTCATAATACACACCTCAGCTGTTGCAGAACCTCCTAATACACACCTCAGCTGCTGCAGAACCTCATAATACACATCTCAGCTGCTGCAGAACATCATAATACACACCTCAGCTCCTGCGAGAACATCATAATACACACCTCAGCTCCTGCAGAACATCATAATACATACCTCAGCTGCTGCAAAACATCATAATATATACCTCATCTGCTGCAGAACCTCATAATACACACCTCAGCTGCTGCAGAACCTCCTAATACACACCTCAGCTGCTGCCAGAACATCATAATACACACTCAGCTGCGCAGAACCTACTAATACACACCTCAGCTGCTGCGGACCTCATAATACACACCTCAGCTGCTGCGGAACCTCATAATACACACCTCAGCTGCTGCAGAACCTCATAATACCACACCTCAGCTGCTGCAGAACCTACTAATACACACCTCAGCTGGCTGCGGAACCTCATAATACACACCTCAGCTGCTGCGGAACCTCATAATACACACCTCAGCTGCTGCAGAACCTCCTAATACACACCTCAGCTGCTGCAGAACCTCCTAATACACACCTCAGCTGCTGCAGAACCTCCTAATACACACCTCAGCTGCTGCAGAACATCATAATAAACATAATATTTATTGACAGCAAGCAGAGATCTTGCAAATGAAGAGCAGTTGATTTGCAGAGCACATTAGACCTTCATTCTTTTAACTGACTGTGATTTCTGTTCTGCAGACGGGACGTACGACCGCTCGGTGGAGGAGGAGCCGCAGCAGTTATACAGAGGTGTTGTACGTGGCTTTCTGCTCTCTTCTCTGTACATTTTGGTATCTGCTCCTGTTCTGACCCAACCTCAGCTCTTGTGAAGCCCTTCACAGGACACTGTTAGCCCCACCCACAAAACATCCATGAAACGCCCACTTTTAATGCATATTTGCATACATCCCGCCCACATGCCTCATTATGCAGGACGATGTGTCCATGGTCTGTGGTGTCTGGAACCCCTCCATAACAAGGCATATGGCGGAATAAAATGTGTTATCGTAACAATAGGGACCATGCGCTATAACACTAGGGACCCTGCAGTATAACACTAGGGACCCTGCGTTATAACAATAGGGACTCTGCATTATAACAATAGGGACCCTGCATTATAACAATAGGGACCCTGCATCATAACAATAGGGACCCCGCAGTATAACAATAGGGACCCTGCATTATAACAATAGGGACCCTGCATTATAACAATAGAGACCCTACATTATAACAATAGAGACCCTGCATCATAACAATAGGGACCCTGCATCATAACAATAGGGACCCTGCCATCCTAACAATAGGACCCTGCATCATAACATAGGGACCCTGCAGTATAACAATATGGACCCTGCATCATAACAATAGGGACCCTGCAGTATAACAATAGGGACCCTGCATTATAACAATAGGGACCCTGCACTATAACAATAGGGACCCTGCATTATAACAATAGGGACCCTGCACTATAACAATAGGGACCCTGCGTTATAACAATAGGGACCCTGCACTATAACAATAGGGACCCTGCGTTATAACAATATGGACTCTGCGTTATAACAATAGGGACTCTGCGTTATAACAATATGGACCCTGCATTATAACAATAGGGACCCTGCATCATAACAATAGGGACCCCGCAGATATAACAATAGGGACCCCGCACTATAACAATAGGGACCCCGCACTATAACAATAGGGCCCTGCAGTATAACAATAGGGACCCCGCAGTATAACAATAGGGACCCTGCACTATAACAATAGGGACCCTGCATTATAACAATAGGGACCCTGCATTATAACAATAGGGACCCTGCACTATAACAATAGGGACCTTGCATTATAACAATAGGGACCCTGCATCATAACAATAGGGACCCTGCATCATAACAATAGGGACCCTGCAGTATAACAATAGGGACCCTGCATTATAACAATATGGACCCTGCAGTATAACAATAGGGACCCTGCATTATAACAATAGGGACCCCGCAGATAACAATAGGGACCCTGCACTATAACAATAGGGGACCCTGCATTATAACAATAGGGACCCTGCACTATAACAATATGGACTCTGCGTTATAACAATAGGGACCCTGCACTATAACAATATGGACCCTGCAGTATAACAATAGGGACCCTGCACTATAACAATAGGGACCCTGCACTATAACACTAGGGACCCTGCACTATAACAATAGGGACCCTGCAGTATAACACTAGGGACCTGCAGTATAACAATAGGGACCATGCATTATAACAATAGGACCATGCGCTATAACAATAGGGACCCTGCAGTATAACAATAGGAACCCTGCACTATAACAATAGGGACCCTGCATTATAACAATAGGGACCCTGCACTATAACAATAGGGACTCTGCGTTATAACAATAGGGACCCTGCACTATAACAATAGGGACCCTGCACTATAACAATAGGGACCCTGCACTATAACAATAGGGACCCTGCAGTATAACACTAGGGACCCTGCAGTATAACAATAGGGACCATGCGCCTATAACACTAGGGACCCTGCAGTATAACATAGGGACCCTGCACTATAACAATAGGGACTCTGCACTATAACAATAGGGACCCCTTAATAGGACCCTGCAATATAACAATAGGGACCCTGCGTTATAACAATAGGGACCCTGCAATATAACAATAGGGACCCTGCGTTATAACAATAGGGACCCTGCACTATAACAATAGGGACCCTGCGTTATAACAATAGGGACCCTGCAATATAACAATAGGGACTCTGCGTTATAACAATAGGGACTCTGCGTTATAACAATAGGGACCCTGTAGTATAACAATAGGGACCCTGCGTTTTAACAATAGGGACCCTGCACTATAACAATAGGGACCCTGCGTTATAACAATAGGGACCCTGCACTATAACAATAGGGACCCTGCGTTATAACAATAGGGACCCTGCAATATAACAATAGGGACCCTGCGTTATAACAATAGGGACTCTGCGTTATAACAATAGGGACCCTGCACTATAACAATATGGACCCTGCACTATAACAATAGGGACCCTGCATTATAACAATAGGGACCGTGCATTGTAACAATCAGGACCCTTCATGATAACAATAGGGACCCTGCACTATAACAATATGGACCCTACATTCTAACAATAGGGACCGTGTATTATAACAATAGGGACCCTGCATTATAACAATATGGACCCTGCATTATAACAATAGGGACCCCACAGTATAACAATAGGGACTGTGCACTATAAAAATAGGGATCTTGCATTATAACAATAGGGACCGTGCCTTAGGGACCCTACATAATAGCTCTGCAGCAGGATCCCCCCATCCTTTGCCTTTAGGGGTGCACATATTGAAAATGACTTTCCACGCCTGCCCCCTTCGTGTATAGTGGTCGCCCAGTTTGTGACGTCGTGTGTCTCGTTCCTGCAGAGACATTCCCAGGACCAGTGTCTGACCGAGCTCCTCAACAAAAAGACCTTGGGGGCCACAGAATCCACCATCATCAGCTCGTCCCTGGGATTTAACCCTCGCAGCTTCAAGCAGAAGGGCGGGGGAGGAGGAACGACCGTGAAGATACTGATGAAGGAGAAGCATAAGAAAGGTGAGTGTTATCGTCCGAGGACCATGGACGTGTATCTGAGCGGGGGAGGGGCGGTCCAGGCGGGGGCGATTCCCAGCAGTCAGGGGGGTATTCCCACCTTATGAGTAAATAGAAGCAGATCCCACCTTTCGGGCCCACTCCTGTCCCACCAGTGACCACCACAAGAATGAATGGAGAATGGGCACCCATGGGGCACCCTCCATCATGGGTACGCCCCTTTTATTTACTCCTGTTGCTTTGTCACTCCCCATACTTTACACTGCAGCTCTGCCTCTTAAAGGCACAATTATTAGAGCAGGGAAAAATAAAATCTGGCACCCTTGCTGTTGTGAAAGTACAACTCCCACCGTGCATCACTCACTTCCAGTTCTGACAATGGTCAAGCAAATGTGCATGCTGGGAGTTGTAGTTCCACAGCAGCTAGAGGTTGCCGAACCTTGCATTAGAGGCCAAGGCTGCAGCTCAGTACCTCCTCCATGCTTTACACTGCAGTCATAGCTCCCTGTGTGATCCCTGGCCGTTTTCTGATTCTCTCCCCTCAGCCTGCGTCTATAACGGGAAGACGTATTCCCACGGCGAGGTCTGGCACCCCGTCTTCCGAAATTTTGGAGAGATCCCTTGTATCATGTGCACCTGTAAAGATGGCAGCCAGGATTGTCAGCGCATCACCTGTCCGGAGGAATATCCCTGCGATTATCCGGAGAAGGTGGAAGGAAAGTGCTGCAAGGTCTGCCAGGGTAAGAGCTGACGCTGGGCGATCGCCAACTGCAGCACCCGTAGGAGATGTCACCCACAACGGCCTTGTTATACGGAGATGTATTATCGCCTCCCGCTACTTCTTTACCTGTAAGGCTTCATGCACGCGACCGTACGTATTTTTCGCGGATTTTTGTGAAAAGGAAATACGGACATATAAAAACGGAATACACACGGAGTAACTTCCGTTTTTTTTTTTTTTTTTGCGGACGCCAAAAAAACGGAACTGACACGGAAAGAAAATACGTTTGTGTGCATGAGCCCTTAATGTGTCAGTCTTTCCTGGAGCTCTGGCATTCCGTTCGTGAACCAGAAGGGTCAGGATGAACAGAACTAGGGCTCATGCACAAGACCGTATTTATTTTGTGGTCCGCAAAAAATACGGATGATGTCCATGTGCATTCCGTATTTTGGGTAACGGAACAGCCGGCGCTTAATAGAACGTAATGCGGACAATAATAGGACATGTTCTATTTTTTTGTGGAACAGAAATGCGGACATACAGAAAGGGAATGCACACAGAGTAACTTATGTTTTTTTGCGGACCCATTTAAATGAATGGTTCCGCATACGATGCGCCCAAAAACGGAGCGGACACGGAAAGAAAATACGTTCGTGTGCATGAGCCCTTAATGTGTCAGTCTTTCCTGGAGCGCTGGCATTCTGTTCGTGAACCAGAAGGGTCAGGATGAACAGAATTAGGCCTCATGCACACCACCGTATGTATTTTGCCCTCCTCAAAAAAACGGATCTGCAAAAAATACGGATGATATCCGTGTGCACTCTGTATTTTGAGGAATGGAACAGCCGGGCCCCTAATAGAACAGTCCTATCCTTGTCCGTGATGCGGACATTAATAGGGCATGTTCTATTTTTTTGCGGAATGGACATACGGAACACGGAGTAGCTTCCGTTTTTTTTTGCAGACCCATTGAAATGAATGGTTCCGTATACTGTCCGCAAAAATAAAACCAAAAAAACGGAACGGACACGGAAAGAAAATACATTCATGTGCGTGAGCCCTTAATGTGTCAGTCTTTACTGGAGCTCTGGCATTCCGTTTGTGAACCAGAAGGATCAGGATGAACAGAATTAGATAAAGGAATCCTGCAGTGCAGCACATAGTGATTATACAGATATAAGAAGTATGTATGTACAGTCATAGCTGAAAGTGTTGGCACCCCTGAAATTTTTCCAGAAAATGAAGTATTTCTGCCAGAAAATTATTGTGATTACACGTTTTGTTATACACAGGTTTATTTCCATTTATTTTCACAAAAAAACTGAGAAAAAAAGGCAAATTGGACATTATTTCACACAAAAACTCCAAAAATAGGCCGGGCAATATTTTGGGTTGACACCTGGTAAGTACCAGGTGTGGACAATATACAAATCCCACCTGAAAGCCGATAACAAAATGGGAGAAGTCGTCATGGGGGACATTTACTAAGCACATTGCACCAGAATTATGTCCTAGAATTCACCAAAAAAGAATGGCGTTTTGATTTGCGCCAAATATATCAACTGTTTTCTCCAGAAGAATGCAACACACCAGAAATGAGTTAGAAATGTCAAAGTGGGCGGGGCTATAAAACTGGCGCATATTACACCTCATTTATCATCCTCTTATGGGCAGAAATGACTTGTTGTTACAATTAAGCAGCTTATGGGGTGGGGTTTTGTCAAAAAGTCGCGTTAATAAAAAACTACTTTTGGGAACAAGTGACAGGTGAGTATTAAAGGGGTTCCGCAGTTTTTTAAAACTGATGATCTATCCTCTGGATAGATCATCAGCATCTGATCGGCGGGGGTCCGACACCAGGGGCCCCCGCCGATCAGCTGTTTGAGAAGGCAGTGGTGCTGCAGGAGCGCCGCGGCCTTCTCTGTGTTTACCGCAGGCCAGTGACGTCACGACTACTATCACTGGTCTGGGCGGGGCTAAGCTCTGTTCACATGAATGGAGCTTAGCCCCGCCCAGGCCAGTGATAGTAGTCGTGACGTCACTGGGCCTGCGGTAAACACAGAGAAGGCCGCGGCACTCCTGCAGCGCCGCTGCCTTCTCAAACAGCTGATCGGCGGGGGCCCCGGGTGTCGGACCCCCGCCGATCAGATGCTGATGATCTATCCAGAGGATAGATCATCAGTTTTATATAACTGTAGAAACCCTTTAAAGCAGAAATGAGCGAAACAACAGCTTTTTGTCTGTAAATTGACATTCAACAAAACGTCCCGAGTCTGAGACAAAAGTCGCAATTTACCACTGGAAATGTCGCAAATACGCTTCAAAAGTCGCAAGTGCAGTCTGGCAGGGTTAGCTGAAATGGCGCATTTCAGTTTAAAAAAAAGTCGCATTTTAGTGCTATTGGTGTTAAAATGTTGCAAATCAAGAGAAATAGGTGGATAATCAAGTCGACATTTTAAAAAGTCACGTTTTACGAGTGGCGTGCGCCTTTTGATATATGAGGCGAAGCAAATCACCACATTCGATTTGTGACTTTAGTATTGTTTTGGGCGCAAATTACCCAATTTTGATAAATGTCCCCCATGGTGTGTCTGTGTGTACCACACTAAGCACGGAGAACAGAACGAGGAGAGGAGAACTGTCTGAGGACACGAGAACCAAAATTGTGGAAAAATCTCAACAATCTCAAGGTAAAAAGTCCATCTCCGGAGATCTTGATGTTCCTTCGTCCACGGTGCGCAACATAATCAAGACGTTTACGGCCCATGGCAATGTAGATAATCTCCCTGGACATGGACAGAAGAGAAAAACTGATGATAGTCCGGACGGTGGACAAGCAGACCCAATCAAGCTGTCCTGCAGGCCCAGGGTGCACCAGTGTCAGCTATGGCAGGAGACACAGACACATAAAGAAGCTTACGTGAGTAGGCCAAAATGTACGTCAGTAAGACAAAATCCTTCCGGGAAAGTGTCTTGTGGACGGATGAGACCAAGATAGAGCTTTTTGATAAAACTCATCATTCTACTGTTTACCAAAAATGGAAAGAGGCCTACAAAGAAAAGAACACAGAACCTACAGTCAAATATGGAGGAGATTCAAACATGTGCTGGGCTTGTTCTGCTGCCTCTGGCGCTGGGTGCCTTGACTGTGTGCAAGACATCATGGAATCTGAAAATTACAGGCCGCAGTAAAGGGCCCAGTGTCAGAAAGCTGGGTTTGCGTCCTTGGTCATGGGTCTTCCAGCAAGACAATGGCCCCAAACATACCGTATTTTTCGCTTTATAAGACGCACTTTTTCCCTAAAACAATAGGGCGAAAAATGGACGTGCATTTTATAAAGCGAATACATTATGGAAGTGCTCACTACTATGTAATAGGTGCCAGGAGTGGGGAAACATACTCACCCTCCTGCGCTGCAGCTCCGCTCTGGTTCCTGCACTCCTCTGTCTTCTCTGGCGGGCGATCCACTGTCCTGACCGCGTACAGCATTAGGATGTAGTGCGCGGACTCTGACCTGACGCTGCACATAGTCAGGTGACAGTGCAGCGCCGGCAGGAGAAGACAGAGGAGCGCCGGACCCGGAGCGGAGCCGCAGCACAGGAGAGGTAAGAGAGTTTTTTATTTTATTCTGATGCGGCTGATCTGAGGTCTGATGAGGGCACAGCTGAGCTGATCTGAGGTCTGATGGGGGCACAGTGAGCTGATCTGAGGTCTGATGGGGGCACAGTGAGCTGATCTGAGGTCTGATGGGGCACAGTGAGCTGATCTGAGGTCTGATGGGGCACAGTGGGCTGATCTGAGGTCTGATGGGGGCACAGTGAGCTGATCTGAGGTCTGATGGGGGCACAGTGAGCTGATCTGAGGTCTGATGGGGCACAGTGGGCTGATCTGAGGTCTGATGGGGCCACAGTGGGCTGATCTGAGGTCTGATGGGGACACAGTGGGCTGATCTGAGGTCTGATGGGCGACAGTGGGCTGATCTGAGGTCTGATGGGCGGAAGTGGGCTGATCTGAGGTCTGATGGGGGCACAGTGGGCTGATCTGAGGTCTGATGGGGCACAGTGGGATGATCTGAGGTCTGATGGGGGCACAGTGGGCTGATCTGAGGTCTGATGGGGGCACAGTGAGCTGATCTGAGGTCTGATGGGGCACAGTGAGCTGATCTGAGGTTTGATGGGGGCACAGTGGGCTGGGCTGATCTGAGGTCTATGGGGCACAGTGGGCTGATCTGAGGTCTGATGGGGGCACAGTGAGCTGATCTGAGGTCTGATGGGGGCACAGTGGGCTGATCTGAGGTCTGATGGGGGCACAGTGGGCTGATCTGAGGTCTGATGGGGGCACAGTGAGCTGATCTGAGGTCTGATGGGGTCACAGTGAGCTGATCTGAGGTCTGATGGGGGCACAGTGAGCTGATCTGAGGTCTGATGGGGGCACAGTGAGCTGATCTGAAGGTCTGATGGGGCACAGTGGGCCTGATCTGAGGTCTGATGGGGCACAGTGAGCTGATCTGAGGTCTGATGGGTGCACAGTGAGCTGATCTGAGGTCTGATGGGGCACAGTGGGCTGATCTGAGGTCTGATGGGGCACAGTGGGTGATCTGAGGTCTGATGGGGACACAGTGGCTGATCTGAGGTCTGATGGGGGCACAAGTGGGCTGATCTGAGGTCTGATGGGCGGACAGTGGGCTGATCTGAGGTCTGATGGGGGCACAGTGGGCTGATCTGAGGTCTGATGGGGGCACAGTGGGATGATCTGAGGTCTGATGGGGGCACAGTGGGCTGATCTGAGGTCTGATGGGGGCACAGTGAGCTGATCTGAGGTCTGATGGGGGCACAGTGAGCTGATCTGAGGTTTGATGGGGGCACAGTGGGCTGATCTGAGGTCTGATGGGCGGACAGTGGGCTGATCTGAGGTCTGATGGGGGCACAGTGAGCTGATCTGAGGTCTGATGGGGCACAGTGGGCTGATCTGAGGTCTGATGGGGCACAGTGGGCTGATCTGAGGTCTGATGGGGACACAGTGGGCTGATCTGAGGTCTGATGGGGGCACAGTGGGCTGATCTGAGGTCTGATGGGCGGACAGTGGGCTGATCTGAGGTCTGATGGGGCACAGTGGGCTGATCTGAGGTCTGATGGGGGCACAGTGGGATGATCTGAGGTCTGATGGGGGCACAGTGGGCTGATCTGAGGTCTGATGGGGGCACAGTGAGCTGATCTGAGGTCTGATGGGGGCACAGTGAGCTGATCTGAGGTTTGATGGGGGCACAGTGGGCTGATCTGAGGTCTGATGGGCGGACAGTGGGGCTGATCTGAGGTCTGATGGGGGCACAGTGGGCTGATCTGAGGTCTGATGGGGGCACAGTGAGCTGATCTGAGGTCTGATGGGGGCACAGTGGGCTGATCTGAGGTCTGATGGGGGCACAGTGGGCTGATCTGAGGTCTGATGGGGGCACAGTGGGCTGATCTGAGGTCTGATGGGGGCACAGTGGGCTGATCTGAGGTCTGATGGGGGCACAGTGGGCTGATCTGAGGTCTGATGGGGGCAAAGTGGGCTGATCTGAGGTTTGATAGGGGCACAGTGGGCTGATCTGAGGTCTGATGGGGGCACAGTGGGCTGATCTGAGGTCTGATGGGGGCACAGTGGGCTGATCTGAGGTCTGGATGGGGCACAGTGGGCTGATCTGAGGTCTGATGGGGGCACAGTGGGCTGATCTGAGGTCTGGATGGGGCACAGTGGGCTGATCTGAGGTCTGATGGGGGCACAGTGGGCTGATCTGAGGTCTGATGTGATATCCTGATATTCATGGGGGGTCTGATATGAGATCTGATGAAAAATATTTTTTCTTATTTTCCTACTCTACAATCTGGGGTGCGTCTTATCATCGGGTGCGTCTTATAAAGCGAAAAATACGGTACTTCAAGAGGCGCCGAGAAATGGGTGGGAACAAAGCTCTGGAGAGTTCTGAAGTGGCCAGAAATGAGTCCGGGTCTAAATTCTGTTGGACACCTGTGAGATCTTAAGATTGCTGTTGGGAGAAGGCGACCCTCACATGTGAGACCTGGAGCCGTCTGCAAAAGAAGACTCCAGAATACCAGCTGAGAGGTGGAAGAGGCTTCTTGATGGTTATAGGAAGAGATTGAGTTCAGTTATTTCTTCCAATGAGCGTGCAACCAAATATTAAGTTGAGGGGGCCAGTAATCTTGTCCATCTCATTTTAGGAGTTTTGTGTGAAATTATATAATTTTTGCCTTTTTTTCTTTTTTTTTGTTGTGTTGTACTAATACACACAAAGGAAATAAGCCTGTGTATAACAAAACGTGTATAATTGCAATAAATTTCTGGGAAAAATACTTCATTTTCTGGAAAAATGTCATGGGCGCCAACACTTATGGCCATGACTGTAGAATATTATTATAGGTGACATCTGAAGTGCTGGATGGGACCATTAAAGAGGACCTCTCCCCCCTCCTGACATGCCTGTTTTAATAGCTTCATGCATTCCCCATGTAATAACAAGTCTGGAACATCTATTCTTATGTCTCTATGTTGTGCCATTCCTTTATTATTTCTACTAGAAGTTATGAATGAATTGCTATTTGCCTTCAGTAAAGGAACAGAGGGGAGGTGACCAGTTGGGGGTGTGTCTCTGCACAGACTCACTCTAGCCAATCAGTGCTGCCATGTTCAGACTGTGCAGGTACACACCCCCAACTGGTCACCTCCCCTCTGTTCCCTTACTGAAGGCAAATAGCAATTCATTCATTACTTGTAGTAGAAATAATAAAGGAATGGCACAACATACAGACATAAGAATAGATGTTCCAGAATTGTTAATTACATGGGGATGTATATAGCTATTAAAACAGGCATGTCAGGAGCAGGGAGAGGTCCTCTTTAAAGGGGTTGTCACATCTGAGACATCGGTGGTATATCACTAGGATAGGCCAGCAGTGACAGATAGCCATGGGTCCCACCTCTAGGACCAGCACCTATCTCCAGAACGGGCCCTGAAAGTGAAAGAGAGCGCACCCTGCAAGCGCGGCTACCGATCCATTCACTTGTATGGGACTGCCAGAGGGGCAGAGCCGTTGCTTGGCTATGTTAGGCAGTCCCATAGATATGAATGGAGGGTGGCTACACATGGGCGGCTGCTCTCCACTCACTTCGGGGGGTCCCATTCTGGAGACAGGTGGGACCGGCACTTATCTGACATTGGTGACACATTGTAGCGATATGCCACCAACGTATGGGATGAAACTACCCCATAAAGGCAACCAACTCCAAACTGAAAAATAAAGCAAGTTTGCAAAAAACAAAATCTATCATTTTGTATCCGCAGCTCCCATGCAGAGCTATGCGTTTCCATGGCTACAGACTACAAACAAACCCTTTGTAGTCAAACTCCCGCCCATCGTTCCTCAGCTTCTTACTAAGACGTCGCTGTGGCGGTGTGACTGGGGGTCAGACTACATAGTTCTGCATGGGAGCTGTAGACCCAAAACGACAGGAGATTTTTTTAAAATCAAGACTTTTTGTAACTTTTTAAAAAATTTTTTACAGATGATAAAGTGAAGCCAACAGCCGAGGTCATCTCCACCAAATGTGTGAAGAACCCCAACAAGATCCTGGTCTACATGTACATGTCCCCCAACTCTGGAAGCCAAAAGGAGAACCTTCGAAAGATCGCCATCGAGAAAGAGGCTTCGGAGGACGTGGAGATCTACGTCTGGAAAATGGTGAAAGGTGAATCCCAAGCGCCTAGTGTAGGGGCCTCAGTCATTGTATCATCTCAAGTTCTGGAACCTTCTCATATAGACTATGAATTCATTCTTCACTGTTTTCAAGATCTCTGCTTGCTGTCGTTAATTTGGAACGTTCATTGTTTATATATCCAGAGGTTATAACCTAATGTGTGAGAGTGTGTACACAGTGATTGCACCAGCAGAATAGTGAGTACAGCTCTGGAGTACAATACAGGATATAACTCAGGATCAGTACAGGATAAGTAATGTATGTACACAGTGACTCCACCAGCAGAATACTGAGTGCAGCTCTGGAGTATAATATAGGATATAACTCAGGATCAGTACAGGATAAGTAATGTATGTACACAGTGACTGTACCAGCAGAATAGTGAGTGCAGCTCTGGAGTATAATACAGGATGTAACTCAGGATCAGTACAGGATAAGTAATGTATGTACACAGTGACTGCACCAGCAGAATAGTGAGTGCAGCTCTGGAGTATAATACAGGATGTAACTCAGGATCAGTACAGGTAAGTAATGTATGTACACAGTGACTGCACCAGCAGAATAGTGAGTGCAGCTCTGGAGTATAATACAGGATGTAACTCAGGATCAGTACAGGATAAGTAATGTATGTACACAGTGACTGCACCAGCAGAATAGTGAGTGCAGCTCTGGAGTATAATACAGGATGTAACTCAGGATCAGTACAGGATAAGTAATGTATGTACATAGTGACTGTCACCAGCAGAATAGTGAGTGCAGCTCTGGAGTATAATACAGGATGTAACTCAGGATCAGTACAGGATAAGTAATGTATGTACACAGTGACTGCACCAGCAGAATAGTGAGTGCAGCTCTGGAGTATAATACAGGATGTAACTCAGGATCAGTACAGGATAAGTAATGTATGTACACAGTGACTGCACCAGCAGAATAGTGAGTGCAGCTCTGGAGTATAATACAGGATGTAACTCAGGACCAGTACAGGATAAGTAATGTATGTACACAGTGACTCACCAGCAGAATAGTGAGTGCAGCTCTGGAGTACAATACAGGATATAACTCAGGATCAGTACAGGATAAGTAATGTATGTACACAGTGACTCCACCAGCAGAATAGTGAGTGCAGCTCTGGAGTATAATACAGGATATAACTCAGGATCAGTACAGGATAAGTAATGTATGTACATAGTGACTGCACCAGCAGAATAGTGAGTGCAGCTCTGGAGTATAATACAGGATGTAACTCAGGATCAGTACAGGATAAGTAATGTATGTACACAGTGACTGCACCAGCAGAATAGTGAGTGCAGCTCTGGAGTATAATACAGGATGTAACTCAGGATAAGTACAGGATAAGTAATGTATGTACACAGTGACTGCACCAGCAGAATAGTGAGTGCAGCTCTGGAGTATAATACAGGATGTAACTCAGGATCAGTACAGGATAAGTAATGTATGTACACAGTGACTGCACCAGCAGAATAGTGAGTGCAGCTCTGGAGTATAATACAGGATGTAACTCAGGATCAGTACAGGATAAGTAATGGATGTATGTACACAGTGACTGCGCCAGCAGAATAGTGAGTGCAGCTCTGGAGTATAATGCAGAATGTGGCTCAGGATCTGTATAGAATATGTCCTATTTATGTCCATATTGTGGACTAGAATATGCATTTCTCCAATAGGTTGGTATGTGTGGAACGGGCGCACACGGCCAGTGTCCATGTTTTGGGGATCTGCGGTTTAGGTTCCATAAAACGGACATGGTCGTGTACATGGTGCCAGACTGTGAATAAACCTTCATTCTGATTTCACTTGTTCATAATTTCTGTTTTTTTTTTTCAGGGATTTTTCACTTAATCCAGATTAAAAAGATGGCGAAAGAAGACTTTAAACAAGAATCAGAACATTTCCGGCTGGTGACCCGGACGAGTGAAGGTAAGTTGCATTGATTCACTGGTCCACAGCTCTGCCCCCTAACGTCCTGCTTTCCTAGAGCAAAATCCGGATGCTTAATGTAATTGGAACCTGCTACGGTGATGGGTCTACAGGAGAAAGAAGGCCAGCGCCCTAAAAGACAGAAGCCCATAGGCTGCAGCCACATAAGTCCATCTTTTCCTTTAACTTCTCCCAATACAATGCATGAAGTATCCATGGAATTGTACGGCTCAGGAGACTACAGCACCTATCGTGCACTGCTGTTCCGTGTGCACCCAGCATGAAAATAAATGATATTAGAACTCCATTTCCACCACTAATCTGTCCCGGGGACTGGCAGAGGTCAGAGAGGCTCGAGGGTCGCTGGTCCTAAATGAGATAAGCGGCGTCAGGGGGTTCTGGTGACTGCCTATCCGCTTGAAGTGAATGGAAACATTCTAGCTTACAGAGGCTAAAACATGTACAGCCAAGGCCTCATGCAAACAAACGTATTTTCTTTCCATGTCTGTTCCGTTTTTGTTTTTGCTTTTTTTGGGCGCCAAATATATTGCCTAATGCAGACCAAATTTGGCGCATTTTCTGGCAGAATATATGCTGGCTATAATCTGGAGTAGATTTATACTGTAAATGATGATAAATCGGTCAGGCTGCTGGAGGCCACACCCTTTTTTAAGACAATGACAAGAGCGGCGTAAAAATCCCATAAAGTTGCAAATTTTTAGTCTGAAAACAGAGAACTGGCGCAAGTGGCGGTTCGTGGAAAGTTGCATTCATTACAAAGTGATTAAAGGCTGTGCACATCTTTGGGGGAATTTTTGTAATTATTGCATGCCACCTAGACTAAAAATAATTTTTGCAGTTGGTCTTTATTAAAAACTTTCAGCGGTTTTTGTGATACATGGGGTACATTTCAGTCTGTTTACAGCCGGTCACTTTCTGCCATAAGCTCTTATCTCTGATCTCCTGACCTCATAGGAGATAAGAGCTCCACATGACAGGACTGTGACAGTCAGCAGACTGAAGTTTAACCCCTGTATCACATAAACTGCTGGTCGACTGCAAAAAAAAATTTTTTTTGGCCCCAAATGACTAAAATGCAACAAAAAAAATTGTTCTGAAAGTGTCCACAGCCTTTACACTCCATTAATAAGAATGGACAGGCCCTTTAGCCCCTTAACGGCGTACATGTACCGTGTAATGCGCCTGTGGGGTGTATGGGGCGGGTCTCTGCAGTGGCGCACTCCGTACATGGTCGGTGCCAGCTGTACCATACAGCTAGTACCCACCTGCACAGGAAGCAGCTATCGCACCGCCCCTGTAAGTTAACCCATCTGGTGCCAAGATCAACGCTGATCACGGCACCTGTAAGTGAAGGCAGAGGGATCACAGCTCCAGCAGTGAACTCGCGGGGCTCCGATCAGTTGCCATGGAAACGTGAACACTTCTGAAGTGCTCCAGGCCTGCCATGACTTTCTCCATACTGAGGCAGAGCTCAGCAGGGAGAGTGTAAAAATCCTATTCACCCTAATAGATCTCTATCAGGGTGAATAAAAGAGGGCATCATAAGGTCCCATGTACTAGCACCCTATGGAGGCTAATAGTAGAAAAAAAAAAGTTTAAAAAAATTAAAAAAAAAAACACAAATATATTAAAAGTCTAAATTCTTTCCCCAATTTTACATATAAAAATCTATAAACAATAAAAAAAAACATATTGGGTATCTCCACGTCCCAAAATGTCTTAACTATTAAAATATAAAAAAAACAATTCCTGTGCGGTGAAGGCCATAATGGGGAAAATGGAAATGAAAAACGTGATTTGCCATTTTTTTTTTGTCATCTTGTCCTCCTAAAACGTTGAATAATGGTGATCAAAAAGACGTACGTGCTACAGAAATGGTAGCAATAAAAACTACAGTTTATTACACAAAAACAAACCCCCATACAGCTCTGTAGACCGAAAAATAAAAAAGTTATGGCTGTCGGATAATGACGATGCAAAGAAAATTTAGATTTTTTCCAAAGGTTTTTATTTTTTTAAAAGTAATAAAAAAAAAACTATTCAAGTTTGGTATTAACGCATTCGTATTGCGCCGCAGAATAAGAACGTCAGGTCATTTTTAGTACATTATAAACACTGTGATGTCAAAAACCTTGGTGGGATTTTTTTTTTTTTTTTTCAATTTTGCCACAGACAGACTTTTTTTCCCGTTTCTTATACAAGACATAGTCAATTAAATGGTGGCATTAAAAAATGCATCTTGTCCTGCAAAAAATAAGGCCCTCATATAGCTATGTGAACTGAAAAATAAAAAAGTTATGGCTATTAGAACGTGGGGAGGAAAAATCCAAAATGTTAAAATAGGTCCGGTCTTTAAGGGGTTAAGAATGATTAGGCAGAGGCCGGATGCTCATTTCCAGGGTTTTATACTCCTTTAGATGTAAAAGGCACCAGGGTATGAGATGGGCAGGACCCGGGGCCACAAACCAATATACGTGGTAGGAAAAGACGTGAATCTCCGCATCGGAAAACCAATGACTGGAACGCGGGTCACCCGCTGCCGCCAGGCCGGGTCCAGTGAGGTAACCAGTGGTCAACTGCTATACAGTATCCAGTACTTTTCAGGTGTAAGATCCTTCAATCTCCTTAAGACCACCCCCATGTGGCAGTTAAAGTGGCGACCATATTGGATGCCACCCAACTTTCCAAGGACAGATGTAAGAAATGAACGGCTGAGTAGAACTTTTCCAATTCAGATGACTCAAGGAGGATGACTTTGTAGACGACGTCGGCCTGGGCTCTGACCTTTACAGTGGGGGGGTGAAGCGTCCTCCATGTTTGCCATCATTGCTTTGAGCCTCTTCTGTCTGTCGTAATGTTTATGGCTGTGCGGTGAGACGAGACCTCCCAGGAGAGAAGACTCCTAGTACTGTTCCGTCACCTTCCCTCCTTTGCCCTTTAAATTTGTCACTCCTTACGTAAGTAATATAACTACTATAATACTGCTCCTATGTACAAGAATATAACTACTATAATACTGCTCCTATGTACAAGAATATAACTACTATAATACTGCTCCTATGTACAAGAATATAACTACTATAATACTGCTCCTATGTACAAGAATATATAACTACTATAATACTGCTCCTATGTACAAGAATATAACTACTATAATACTGCTCCTATGTACAAGAATATAACTACTATAATACTGCTCCTATGTACAAGAATATAACTACTATAATACTGCCTCCTATGTACAAGAATATAACTACTATAATACTGCTCCTATGTACAAGAATATAACTACTATAATACTGCTCCTATGTACAAGAATATAACTACTATAATACTGCTCCTATGTACAAGAATATAACTACTATAATACTGCTCCTATGTACAAGAATATAACTACTATAATACTGCTCCTATGTACAAGAATATAACTACTATATAATACTGCTCCTATGTACAAGAATATAACTACTATAATACTGCTCCTATGTACAAGAAATATAACTACTATAATACTGCTCCTATGTACAAGAATATAACTACTATAATACTGCTCCTATGTACAAGAATATAACTACTATAATACTGCCTCCTATGTACAAGAATATAACTACTATAATACTGCCTCCTATGTACAAGAATATAACTACTATAATACTGCTCCTATGTACAAGAATATAACTACTATAATACTGCTCCTATGTACAAGAATATAACTACTATAATACTGCTCCTATGTACAAGAATATAACTACTATAATACTGCTCCTATGTACAAGAATATAACTACTATAATACTGCTCCTATGTACAAGAATATAACTACTATAATACTGCTCCTATGTACAAGAATATAACTACTATAATACTGCTCCTATGTACAAGAATATAACTACTATAATACTGCCTCCTATGTACAAGAATATAACTACTATAATACTGCTCCTATGTACAAGAATATAACTACTATAATACTGCCTCCCTATGTACAAGGAATATAACTACTATAATACTGCCTCCTATGTAAAAGAATATAACTACTTGAATACTGCTCCTATGTACAAGAATATAACTACTATAATACTGGCTCCTATTGTACAAGGATTAACTACTATAATACTGCCTCCTATGTACAAGAATATAACTAACTATAATACTGCTCCTATGTACAGGAATATAACTACTATAATACTGCCTCCTATGTACAAGAATATAACTACTATAATACTGCTCCTATGTACAAGAATATAACTACTATAATACTGCTCCTATGTACAGAATATAACTACTATAATACTGCTCCTTATGTACAAGAATATAACTACTATAATACTGCTTCCTATGTACAAGAATATAACTTTGCTCCTATGTACAAGAATATAACTACTATAATACTGCTCCTATGTACAAGAATATAAACTACTATAATACTGCTCCTATGTACAAGGAATATAACTACTATAATACTGCTCCTATGTACAAGAATATAACTACTATAATACTGCTCCTATGTACAAGAATATAACTACTATAATACTGCCTCCTATGTACAAGAATATAACTACTATAATACTGCTCCTATGTACAAGAATATAACTACTATAATACTGCTCCTATGTACAAGAATATAACTACTATTAATACTGCTCCTATGTACAAGAATATAACTACTATAATACTGCTCCTATGTACAAGAATATAACTACTATAATACTGCTCCTATGTACAAGAATATAACTACTATAATACTGCCTCCTATGTACAAGAATATAACTACTATAATACTGCTCCTATGTACAAGAATATAACTACTATAATACTGCCTCCTATGTACAAGAATATAACTACTATAATACTGCCTCCTATGTACAAGAATATAACTACTATAATACTGCCTCCTATGCTACAAGAATATAACTACTATAATACTGCTCCTATGTACAAGAATATAACTACTATAATACTGCCTCCTATGTACAAGAATATAACTTACTATAATACTGCTCCTATGTACAAGAATATAACTGCTATAATACTACTCCTATGTACAAGAATATAACTACTATAATACTGCCTCCTATGTACAAGAATATAACTACTATAATACTCCTCCTATGTACAAGAATATAACTACTATAATACTGCTCCTATGTACAAGAATATAACTACTATAATACTGCTCCTATGTACAAGAATATAACTACTATAATACTGCTCCTATGTACAAGAATATAACTACTATAATACTGCTCCTATGTACAAGAATATAACTACTATAATACTGCCTCCTATGTACAAGAATATAACTACTATAATACTACTCCTATGTACAAGAATATAAACTACTATAATACTGCTCCTATGTACAAGAATATAACTACTATAATACTGCTCCTATGTACAAGAATATAACTACTATAATACTGCTCCTATGTACAAGAATATAACTACTATAATACTGCTCCTATGTACAAGAATATAACTACTATAATACTGCTCCTATGTACAAGAATATAACTACTATAATACTGCTCCTATGTACAAGAATATAACTACTATAATATACTGCTCCTATGTACAAGAATATAAAACTACTATAATACTGCCTCCTATGTACAAGAATATAACTACTATAATACTGCTCCTATGTACAAGAATATAACTACTATAATACTGCTCCTATGTACAAGAATATAACTACTATAATACTGCTCCTATGTACAAGAATATAACTACTATAATACTGCCTCCTATGTACAAGAATATATAACTACTATAATACTGCTCCTATGTACAAGAATATAACTACTATATAATACTGCTCCTATGTACAAGAATATAACTACTATAATACTGCTACTTCCTATGTACAAGAATATAACTACTATAATACTGCTCCTATGTACAAGAATATAACTACTATAATACTGCTCCTATGTACAAGAATATAACTACTATAATACTGCCTCCTATGTACAAGAATATAACTACTATAATACTGCTCCTATGTACAAGAATATAACTACTATAATACTGCTCCTAT
The DNA here is from genome assembly GCA_900303285.1 of Rhinella marina. Lineage (NCBI taxonomy): Eukaryota > Metazoa > Chordata > Amphibia > Anura > Bufonidae > Rhinella > Rhinella marina. The sequence goes on along the minus strand of ONZH01015477.1, from coordinate 26,533 downwards.
GTACAAGAATATAACTACTATAATACTGCTCCTATGTACAAGAATATAACTACTATAATACTGCTCCTATGTACAAGAATATAACTACTATAATACTGCTCCTATGTACAAGAATATAACTACTATAATACTGCTCCTATGTACAAGAATATAACTACTATTAATACTGCTCCTATGTACAAGAATATAACTACTATAATACTGCTCCTATGTACAAGAATATAACTACTATAATACTGCCTCCTATGTACAAGAATATAACTACTATAATACTGCTCTCCTATGTACAAGAATATAACTACTATAATACTGCCTCCTATGTACAAGAATATAACTACTATAATACTGCTCCTATGTACAAGAATATAACTACTATAATACTGCTCCTATGTACAAGAATATAAACTACTATAATACTGCCTCCTATGTACAAGAATATAACTACTATAATACTGCTCCTATGTACAAGAATATAACTACTATAATACTGCTCCTATGTACAAGAATATAACTACTATAATACTGCCTCCTATGTACAAGAATATAACTACTATAATACTGCCTCCTATGTACAAGAATATAACTACTATAATACTGCTCCTATGTACAAGAATATAACTGCTATAATACTGGTCCTATGTACTAGTATATAACTACTATAATTACTGCTCCTATGTACAAGAATATAACTACTATAATACTGCTCCTATGTACAAGAATATAACTACTATAATACTGCCTCCTATGTACAAGAATATAACTACTATAAATACTGCTCCTATGTACAAGAATAAACTACTATAATACTGGTCCTTTTAGTATATAACTACTATAATACTGCTCCTATTTACAAGAATATAATTACTATAATACTGCTCCTATGTACAAGAATATAACTACTATAATACTGCGCCTATGTACAAGAATATAACTACTATAATACTGCTCCTATGTACTAGTATATAATTACTATAATACTGCTCCTATGTACTAGTATATAATTACTATAATACTGCTCCTATGTACTAGTATATAATTACTATAATACTGCCTGCTATGTACAAGACTATAATTACTATAATACTGCTCCTATGTACTAGTATATAATTACTATAATACTGCTCCTATGTACTAGTATATACTTACTATAATACTGCTCCTATGTACTAGTATATAATTACTATAATACTGCCTGCTATGTACAAGAATATAACTACTATAATACTGCCTCCTATGTACTAGTATATAATTACTATAATACTGCCTGCTATGTACAAGACTATAATTACTATAATACTGCTCCTATGTACTAGTATATAATTACTATAATACTGCTCCTATGTACAAGAATATAATTACTATAATACTGCTCCTATGTACTAGTATATAATTACTATAATACTGCTCCTATGTACTAGTATATAATTACTATAATACTGCCTGCTATGTACAAGACTATAACTACTATAATACTGCTCCTATGTACTAGTATATAACTACTATAATACTGCTCCTATGTACTAGTATATAATTACTATAAGTACATAATTACTATGCCGCTCTTCTGTCTACTAGATTAGTACGGTGCCTGTGGTGTCAGTATATTGGCAGTAGACCTGTTTGAGGGGACAGTTGTTTTCGTTGGTCCCCTGTACTCGGGCTGCGGGATGTGAGGTGACATCATTCGTGCTGCAGATCGGTGATTTATGACGGGGTGGCCGCGGTCCTCTTCTCAGGGTTTTATTGGTCCCTCCTGGAGTGTAAGGAAGTCTGGACTAAGTGTGGAGTAGTCTCTGCAGGATCCCATAAATCAGACTCTGTTTTTTTACTGGAGTCCTCGCTGCACAGAGTGAGAATTTCACGACAGAACTTGTAAAAATGTAGCAGCCAAGAAATAAAAAAGATGAGGCGGTTTTTGTGCCAGCACTGTCGGGTGGAGGCGAGACGATCGTGTTGCCGATGAGACGTGGGATTCCAGTAGCAGAATGGTTAGAAATACCTTGTGGGGCTCATGTATGATTGTATCTGCAGAAGAGCAATGGCACAGGGGGCGGGGCCATGACAACCTCTCAGATATGATAACGGAAAAAGATGAAAGGTATGGTTATAATCAGGAAGGTCAGGCATTATATCTGGTATAATAGGGTTGATGCCATTTAAAGGGGTATTCTGGCTTTGCAACTTTTAAGCGTCATTAGACAGGAAACAACACACTAATGGTGATTTATTTTTTTTAAATCTGTAATGCCCCATTTTCCTGCACTTGGTCACGTGACATTTTCCACTATGTTGGTTCCCTATCCCGACGACATCACGTCTATATCTGAGGTGTGGCAAGGCACTGCCCTGTAGACACAACATCATCGATGACCTCATGTCTCAGGGCGGTGTTCTGCTCATTCTCCTGGACCACATTTTTCTAGCAGGGCTTCAAGCAGGCTCGGATCCAGAACTGCCGTCAGCAATGTCAGGCAAAATCTATATAGGCAAACCGAGTGCCCCCCCCCCCCTTCATTTTTATCTGAAATGTGCACAAGGACACTACTATATTATGACTAATGCAACAAGTAAACGTAAAAAAAAAAAACAGAGCTGTTCTATAGAGTAGTGGGTAAGGCACCTGTTTACTGTACAGAAGGTCTGGGGTTCAAATCTCCTTGAGACCTATAAAATAATCTTTATAGTAAAAGTTATGGCAGAAAAATTGAATTTTTACTTTACATCTTTTATTTGTTTATCGTCAAAGTTACAATTTTCTGCAAACTTTCTGTTAATAACAAAACATTGAACCAAAAACCATTAAAGTTTTTGTAATATACTTACAATGAAATATCACAAAACAGTATTCATTATCCCTGTAATCATAATAGGCCGCATACAATATAGTTTAAGGGGTTGTCCGGGTTCAGAGCTGATTGCGCATAATTGAGTGGAGCACAAGACATCCCGTGATGTACCGGGTCTCTGTATGGGAATGGAGACTTTTGCCTAGCAGTGAGCCTGGTGACATCACTGGCACTAATGGGCGGCCTTGTAAAACAGTCTAGGGCAGTGCTATAGACCGCTCATTAGTGCCGGTGAAGTCACCGGGATCGCTGCTAGGCAGAAGCCCCCGCCTAGCAGTGTAAAAATGTAAACAAAAAAGCACAGGGCAAGGGGGAGCATCAGAGCATGAAATGCTACGATGCTTCACTCATACGGGCTGAATGGGTAAAGAAAGTGTTATGTCTGGATACAGCACCGAACCCTGACAACCCCTTCAAGACATTATTTATGGTGATGGTAAATGGCATGTTTTTTCACCCCTTCATTTCAGTAATATAGTATTAATTTAGTACTATGCCTGTGAAGAAGGTAGCTTTTTAAGCACAGAGAATTCCAACACAGCAGGTCTGTAGAGTGATGGTAACTCTTCTGTCTGCCGTACAGAAGGTCTGGGGTTCAAATCCTGATGAAGAGCTGTAAATAATATCTTTAGTAGAAGTCATGTGCTGTAAGAGCTCTACCCCCCCCCCCTAACATATCTCCATCCAGCACAGCTTTATTAGTATTCACTGATGTTCCAGCTGGAGGGGGAGGGGAAGGAGAGGCAGACACCTGATGCTACAGACACTTGCCCTGGAATGTAAACACAGGGTATGGGTCACAGATTGCAATTATGCTGAAGTTGCCACAATGCACTCAGAACCTCATCATCTGATTTACAAAATGCAGTAAGGGTCAGTGCGGAAAACCCCTTTAATGGAGTATTCCCATAGGTGTTTTGGGTCTTCTGAAGATCTTAAACTTGTCTTTTCTCCTTCTCCAGGTCAGTGGAACATCTTCAGGCCTCAGCCTCCTGACCTGAACATGACAGAGGTCACTGAGTTACAGAGTGGGGCGTTGTAGAACCCGACCCTCCATCAAAGCCGAGCAGCCTGAATATAAAGAGATGGAAAAATAAAAACTTTATTGCCAAAAACGTTACCCAACCTGATCGTCAAGGTGGTCAGACCTGGGAGAAGAAGGCCTCAGCCCCGAAGAATCTTGTATCTGTCCTGACATCCCGCTCGTTGTGATGAAAGACTGTGGTCAAGTCAGCTTCTCTGGGAGGAAGAGGAAAGTCTTACCGGAAACTGTCGCCTCCTCCAACCATTGCCCCATCTCCAGGTCTGCCCCCTTCTGGTGGGTCATGGAGAGGGACCTTTGCTTCTATTGATTTTTCCTGCTGAGCTGGAACTGGGGAATGTTTTAGGCTTTGCCACGTTTGTGTTCTTCTTCTTAACTTGTATGTTGCACAGAAAATTATGGGATTGCAGACCCAAAAAATATTGGATATCCAGACCCTGGCAAATGCGAGCAACTGAAAACCAAAAAGATGTGACCACTTCCATTGCTGCTTGTTCGGCAGCTTATAGAGTCCTTGTCGTATTTTCCAACTCAAATCACTTCCAGGAGGAACATACATCTCTATTCCTCCAGTAGAACTGCACAAAGTATTCTGTTGGCTTCTTCTTAGCTCTGAGTTCACATCATCCTGCAGCTCCTGGCGGTTCAGTATTAGTTTTAATCCACATACTTTATTACTGTGCTTTATTTATCTTGTGTTGATCTTGAGTTAATCTGTGAAGGTTCTCATTCACCCAGGTAGATCAGCAGTAATAATTTAGAGCAACTGGACTTTTTTCTTGAAGACGCTTCAGTAGTCATCCAAGTGGATTTTACAATTAGAATGACTTGTACGATGTGTCACCTATATAAATGCCAGAGACTATTAGTACAAGTCGTACTTATATTTGTTTAAATAGTCGTCCAAGTGGATTTCTCAATTAGAATGACTTGTACGAGGAGTCTCTGTCATTAAATACTGGTGTCTCATGCTTCAGCTTGAATAGAGGAGAGTTGCAACATCTATTGTCTGCCACCTACAGTGCTGTTCTAACCTTGACTTTACGTTATGATATACATATCATACTGACTGGAGCATGAGTCACCAATATTAAATGCCAGAGATTATTTGTACAAGTCGTACTTGTATTTGTTTAAGTAGTCGTCCTAGTGGATTTCTCAATTAGAATGACTTGTAAGAGGAGTCTCTGTCATTAAATCCTGGTGGCTCATGCTTCAGCTTGAATAGAGGAGGAGAGTTGCGACATCTATTGTCTGCCACCTACAGTGCTGTTCTAACCTTAACTTCATGTTATGATATACAGATTATACTGACTGGAGCATGAGTCACCAATATGAAATGTCGGAGATTATTTTTATACACCTCATTGTAGAAAGCCAGGCCAATGACTTACGAAACATCTTCAAGAAAGTCTAGTAGCTCTCATTTATTACTGCTCATCTTCAGTTATTTTGTGTCTCAACCTCCAGTTGAAACTGCACAGAAGTATCTGTTGTTTTCTTCTTAGCTCATATCTCGCTGTAGCCCCTGTAGCATCGCTCGCTGTAGCATTGATAGCTCATTGGCCTTGATGGGAGTTTTATCTTTATATACATCACACTACTATTCAGGGCTTAACATGAACAGTACATTGACCTCAATGCACCAGGACAGAGCATGCTCTGTGCAGATACTGAACAAGAAGGGACAGCAGTGAGAAGTGAGATCTGTACAAGATGAGCAAAGCACATGCATTGCAAAGTTAGAGGTTTCCCTTGGGCTAGAATTAGGTATGGACCTTTCTAGAGGTTATCTTGTACTGATCTTGGAGACATCTGCAGCCACTTCTCGATTCATGCTCCGCCTGGATCAGGAGGCCGGCAGTGGAGATAGGTGTGGCTCCTTCATCTATCAGAAACTTATGGCCTGCCCTGTGGATATTACATATTAACACCCTTACTATCAGATGTCCTGTCCCGTGGAGCCACCTAATGATTTCATTGATAGTCAATTTTTTTCCATATAATTTATTATTTTTCAAAAGATTTAAAAATGTAAATTTCCAAACATTTTTTTGGGTTGCTTGAACTGAAGAGAAGCCTTTCCTGCCCATAAATCCCTTTTTTTAATATGATACATAGAAGCAGCAACATTGTAGCCGCTTAGCAATGGTGCAGTCGGTTGTTCTGGCTAATCTATCGGGCGCCAGAGACAACCCGATATGTGAGCTCCTCGTAAGGGTCGGAGACGTTCTTGTCTAGGTTCTCACCACAGGTCCTTCTAGGAGAAGATTTCTGGAGCTCAGATGTACATGTATCTTCTACCTTATCTACTGTATTATATCCATGGAGGGAGGAGAAGGTCCTGATGAAGGGTGGAGGTTCTTGCAGGCAAGTTTAGGAGAGGTCTATGGTGGAGCCCCGTCGGCGTGCTGGATTGTCACCCTCTCTCGACCCCTCGCTGACCTTGACAGAGCACATCTATTTATTTTGATATATATTTCTGTCTGAAAAAAAAAAAAAGATCTAATTAAAATATTTTCTGAATTATTTTTTTTTTCTTGTTTATGAATTTTGTGTTTGTCTATAAGATTTATAATAAAGTATTAATCTATTCTACGCTATGTCCGCACTTTTATTCTCACCCCAAAAGTCAGGGAAGGCAATGATGGTGTCACCCCTGCACCTCTTATCTTTTTTTTTCAGCTCGTTCTGTGTACACTATGGGGAAGAGTCAGCAGTCATCTCATTATCATCAGAGGCAGTTTTACAGTGAAAGGTAACACCTTTATTTTAAAGCTGGAGGCAGATAACACAGGAACCTCTATTGGCAGCAGGAGATGAAGACCGCTCTCCTCCCTCTCTCTGCACAGAGAATTCTTCATAGAGCACGCCAACTGCATTCTCCAGTAGAAGCCAGATGGTTGTTTGCTGCCCTCCCCCCTTCTCATAAACACGTTTACATTTCCTGTTGCCTTTGCCTCCTGACCCTTTATAACCAGTGTTTCTCCTGGATGTTCTATCTCTCATTCTGGTCCCCACATTTGGTTAAAGGGGTTTTTCAAGAATGATTCAAAATGGCCGCCAGCAACCTGTCCTAGAATACGAGCAGGGCTTGTTGACTCCACTTGGAGACCTGCCTGGGGAGTGAGCAAATGAGGGCCTCACCACACTGCTCTACTATAGATGGTAACGATGTGATCCTACCTATGATATGCCATCATGGCTGAGCAGCCTGACAGGAACACTCACTAATTTGTAGTATATGCAAGTGCTGGAGTGTAGTATGTAATGCGCTTCTCACATTCTAGAACTGGGTGCTGGCAGCCATTTTAAGTCATTCCTGGAGAACCCCTTTAAGGATCTTCTCAATTGTTTTCCTGGAGGAGACAGCTTGACAGGTGACTACTACAAGACCAGGCAAGGATTCAATCCCAGGACCTCACTTGTTCTCGAAGGGATGACTACCATGGCTACATTTGATGCTGCCTCTCATTTCCCTGTGTCCTGGGATACCTATCAAGCTTCTTGTTCCAAAACTTTTACCCAACACCCTCTGACCCTCCAACATCCTGTGATGCCTGACTCTACCGACGGCTGGAGCCTTCAAGTTAAGGTTTTGAGAAGACCCAGATGTCATCCTTAGCAGGAAAACCATGTGGGATTGGGCTGTGTAAACCGGAGACAATACAATATTTGCCGGCCTATGAAATGTGAGGACTTTATCTGCCTCTGACAGACGCTGTGTAGCGGGTACATGACCTTATTACTCTCCTAACAGTTTTGCTATGTTCACCATGACTTTTTCCAGCTAGGCCTATCTCCTGTAACATCTCGTTGGACTGGATTAGCCCTTCACTGAACATAAGGAGCTAAACACCGAAAACCAGCCCCACAACGTTACCCCTCCTCCCCCACATTTCACAGCACACACCCTATGTATTCTAGTAGGTAGATTTCTCTGGTCATTCACCAGACTCAGATTCCTCCATCCTCGGAGCACCGGATAATGAGAGAAGATCCACCACCCAATAGAAAACATTTCCACTATTCCAGAGCCCAGTGACAATGTGCTTTACCCACCACAGCTGTTACTTGGCATTGAGCACTGATCTTAGGCTTTTGTACAACTGCTTGAAACCAATTCCCTGAAGCCGCTTGTGATGATGTCACTTCCTGAGGCAGTTTGGAGTCCTTTGTGCATGATACAACAGAGGGTAGGTAATATGTGTATGCCACTCTATCTTTGAGTTTGCGTGGTCACCGTTTCGTGGCCATGACAGATCTAGCAGATCGAAAATTTCACAAAGTGAGTTGTAACAAGGAGGGCATCTTATGACTGTGGTTCAGTAGGACTCATACTACTACTGATGTCTATCTATGGAGGTTACATGGCCCAATCTCAGTAATTAGGAGGGGATTCCATAGTAAAGTGTCTGCCTGATCAGCGAGGGGCAGGTGTAGTGCCCTGGAGCAGGGGTATTTTGAAGTCTGGACATTTGTGGACATTTGCCTATTTCCCCTATATAAACATCTTACTTTATTTTACTTGAAAGCGTTAACTTGCACTGTTTAATACTGTGTAACTCCATTTTATATGTATGTTCTAATATATATTCTGTTCATTTTCACTGTATTTGCGATGCTCTGTGGAAAGGGTTAATGAATACTGAGAGACTTTTGGGACTTTGAATAAGAAGCTGGTAATTTTCCACAGCTTCTTATTAAAAAAAAAGCATATTTTGGAGGGAAAAAGCCAGACTTGTTTACCACTAAAACCAGACAGACTGACCTTGTGAATGTCTGGTTTAGCTCTGTTGTTATGTCTGAAAACTTGTTTTGTCTGGGAAAACTGCTGTGTCATTGCCACTGAGTATCATCGAAGCTTTAATGTAAGTCTATGACAGACGGAAAGTGTAACATTGTATTTTTTAGGCTTAGCTTCTCTACTCCACCCCTCCCACTAGAAGGTTCTAGTCTAGCTAGAAACTGTACATAAGAAGAGCAGTCAGAGCCCCTAGTGTTCTGCAGTTAGGGACCAGTGCTTGGAGGAGGAGACTCTGCCAGACTACCGAGTGATGAGAAGAAGATGCTGAGATGGGATACGCTGCCACAGACCATGGGTCACCAGCCCTGTGACCAAGGAGCCACCTGAACTACTGAGCGACATACCGTGGACCTCCAGCTTTTGTCCAGGGTACTAGCCTTCTGAAAGGGAGAGGGACAGCTATCCCAGGCCTTTCCTCAGCATCAAACCTTTCTTCTGCCACGGAGGAGACTGGAGAAGCCGGCCCTATGCCTCGTCTCAGGGAGGAGACTGGAGAAGCCGGCCCTATGCCTCGTCTCAGGGAGGAGACTAGAGAAGCCGGCCCTATGCCTCGTCTCAGGGAGGAGACTGGAGAAGCCAACCCTATGCCTAATCCTAGGGAGGAGACTGGAGAAGCCAGCCCTACGCCTCATCTCAGGGAGGAGACTGGAGAAGCCAGCCCTACTCCTCATCTCAGGGAGGAGACTGGAGAAGCCGGTCCTATGCCTTGTCTCAGGGAGGAGACTGGAGAAGCCAGCCCTATGCCTTGTCTCAGGGAGGAGACTAAAGAAGCCAGCCCTATTGCCTCGTCTCAGGGAGGAGACTGGAGAAGCCAACCCTATGCCTAATCCTAGGGAGGAGACTGGAGAAGCCAGCCCTACGCCTCATCTCAGGGAGGAGACTGGAGAAGCCAGCCCTATGGCCTCATCGCAGGGAGGAGACTGGAGAAGCCGGCCCTTATGCCTCGTCTCAGGGAGGAGACTGGAGAAGCCGGCCCTATGCCTCGTCTCAGGGAGGAGACTGGAGAAGCCAGCCCTATGCCTCATCTCAGGGAGGAGACTGGAGAAGCCGGCCCTATGCCTCGTCTCAGGGAGGAGACTGGGAGAAGCCAGCCCTATGCCTCATCTCAGGGAGGAGACTGGAGAAGCCAGCCTATGCTCGGCTCAGGGAGGAGACTAGAAAAGCTGGCCCTATGCCTCGTCTCAGGGAGGAGACTGGAGAAGCCAACCCTATGCCTAATCCTAGGGAGGAGACTGGAGAAGCCAGCCCTACACCTCATCTCAGGGAGGAGACTGGAGAAGCCAGCCATACGCCTCATCTCAGGGAGGAGACTGGAGAAGCTGGCCCCTATGCCTCGTCTCAGGAGGAGACTGGAGAAGCCAACCTTATGCCTCGTCTCAGGAGGAGACTAGAAAAGCTGGCCCTATGCCTCGTCTCAGGGGAGGAGACTGGAGAAGCCAACCCTATGCCTAATCCTAGGGAGGAGACTGGAGAAGCCAGCCCTACACCTCATCTCAGGGAGGAGACTGGAGAGCTGGCCCTATGCCTCGTCTCAGGGAGGAGACTGGAGAAGCCAGCCCTATGCCTCGTCTCAGGGAGTAGACTGGAGAAGCCGGCCCTATGCATCGTTTCAGGGAGGAGACTGGAGAAGCCAGCCCTATGCCTCGTCTCAGGGAGTAGACTGGAGAAGCCAACCCTATGCCTCGTCTCAGGGAAAAGACTGGAGAAGCCGGGCCTATGCCTCGTCTCAGGGAGTAGACTGGAGAAGCCGGCCCTATGCCTCGTCTCAGGGAGGAGACTGGAGAAGCCAACCCTATGCCTCGTCTCAGGGAGGAGACTGGAGAAGCTGGGTCTATGCCTTGTCTCAGGGAGTAGACTGGAGAAGCCGGCCCTATGCCTCGTCTCAGGGAGGAGACTGGAGAAGCCAGCCCTATGCCTCATCTCAGGAGGAGACTGGAGGAAGCCAGCCCTATGCCTCGTCTCAGGGAGGAGACTGGAGAAGCCAACCCTATGCCTCGTCTCAGAGAGGAGACTGGAGAAGCTGGGTCTATGCCTTGTCTCAGGGAGGAGACTGGAGAAGCCAGCCCTATGCCTCGTCTGTATTGTTTTGCACCTGAATTCCTCCAGTAAGAAGCCCCCTGGTTACTGCAGACCCTGACTCTCTGGACTTATTTCCCATTGGGATGCACCACATCTTACCATCCCTTCCGGAGAGCAGCAACACATGATGGTATCCGGGGGACCCAGCACAGTGGTGGGGCCACCCCAAACCTGGACACTGCAAGGAATTCTTAAGTCTCTGGACATCTTGAGGGTGGTTGAACATTAGGGATGCTTTTGTAGCAATTTTTTGTAGCCAGATGTGTACTATGAAGTGCACTACTGACAAAGCATTTCTCTGCCGCATTCTATGTTGCATTTGGGTGTTTTTACAGTTTTTGTTGTGTTTCTGAAAACGTATCCCGCTCTGAGTGTATCATTTATTTCTGCCATTTTTCTTACATGCTTCTGCAAAGGAGTTGAAAAAACGCCAGCAAAAACACCTTCACACAGGTTTTTTTTCCTATTTTTCATCAACAACTCTGAATTTTTTTTGTCACATTTTTATCAGAGCGTTTACGGCTTTTTTATGGTAACACTTTATATTCAATTTTTCTGCCATTTTCATCTCCTAGAGCAACCTGCGGCCCTCCAGCTGATGCAAAACTACGACTCCCAGCATGCCTGGACAGGCTACAGCTAACAGGGCATGTTGGGAGTTTTTTGTGCATATAAAATTTCTGATCAGCACCAGCACAGGAGTAGACAATCTGATACATTAACTGCACCGATACATTGTAACAAACTATCACAGCAGAGAAGAGATGCTGCTGTCTCTATCTCTTCAGTCTGGACTGGATCCAATAGTAACGACTCCTCATGTGGATGAAGTATTGGACCAAGGATAGAAATGAGATTGGTCCTATTCACTGACAGCAGCAGAGATCTTGAAAATGGTAAATAACTGAAGCAAAATATCTATTAGAAAGTTTCAGAGATTCATTTTTGGATTAATTTTCTTTAGATAAGACTGGACGCCGGCCCTTTAAGGTGCTGCCATGCGTTATATAAGGGGGGGCGTTGGAACCTTTACTGACGCTGGACGTCATTTACTGACACAATGCAGGTTGCTCAATACAAAAGCTTCTTTAAGTAATTCATGGCGGCCTGAAGACAAGTTCCTCTAGACTAATCATCCTGTTGATTTTAGGAGAAGCCATTATACCAGCCAGCTCTAATAAATTCCTCTTACGTGAAAACAGATGGCGGCGGCCCACACCAGTAGCCAGCCTCATGCCGAGACCCCGCTCAGCAAGAAGCCACGTGTGAGACGCAGCCGGAGTTATGTCTTTATTTTACCTGCGCACAGCACAAGCCCCAAGTGCCAATGAAATCCAAACCGTGTCACCTATTACCTCTGTGCTGACTGCGGGGGGGACGGGGACGCAATGAGCGAAGACCATCCCTGAGACGGGAAAACACGACAGAGACTACAGCTACAGCAATATATGTAATGTATGTACACAGTGACTGCACCAGCAGAATAGTGAGTGCAGCTCTGGAGTATAATACAGGATGTAACTCAGGATCAGTACAGGATAAGTATTGTATGTACACAGTGACTGCACCAGCAGAATAGTGAGTGCAGCTCTGGAGTATAATACAGGATATAACTCAGGATCAGTACAGGATAAGTATTGTATGTACACAGTGACTGCACCAGCAGAATAGTGAGTGCAGCTCTGGAGTATAATACAGGGTATAACTCAGGATCAGTACAGGATAAGTATTGTATGTACACAGTGACTGCACCAGCAGAATAGTGAGTGCAGCTCTGGAGTATAATACAGGGTATAACTCAGGATCAGTACAGGATAAGTATTGTATGTACACAGTGAGTGCACCAGCAGAATAGTGAGTGCAGCTCTGGAGTATAATACAGGATGTAACTCAGGATCAGTACAGGATAAGTAATGTATGTACGCAGTGACTGCACCAGCAGAATAGTGAGTGCAGCTCTGGAGTATAATACAGGATGTAACTCAGGATCAGTACAGGATAAGTAATGTATGTACACAGTGACTCCACCAGCAGAATAGTGAGTGCAGCTCTGGAGGATAATACAGGATGTAACTCAGGATCAGTACAGGATAAGTAATGTATGTACACAGTGACTGCACCAGCAGAATAGTGAGTGCAGCTCTGGAGTATAATACAGGATGTAACTCAGGATCAGTACAGGATAAGTAATGTATGTACACAGTGACTGCACCAGCAGAATAGTGAGTGCAGCTCTGGAGTATAATACAGGATGTAACTCAGGATCAGTACAGGATAAGTAATGTATGTACACAGTGACTCCACCAGCAGAATAGTGAGTGCAGCTCTGGAGGATAATACAGGATGTAACTCAGGATCAGTACAGGATAAGTAATGTATGTACACAGTGACTGCACCAGCAGAATAGTGAGTGCAGCTCTGGAGTATAATACAGGATGTAACTCAGGATCAGTACAGGATAAGTAATGTATGTACACAGTGACTGCACCAGCAGAATAGTGAGTGCAGCTCTGGAGATATAATACAGGATGTAACTCAGGATCAGTACAGGATAAGTAATGTATGTACACAGTGATTCCACCAGCAGAATAGTGAGTGCAGCTCTGGAGTATAATACAGGATGTAACTCAGGATCAGTACAGGATAAGTATTGTATGTACACAGTGACTGCACCAGCAGAATAGTGAGTGCAGCTCTGGAGTACAATACAGGGATATAACTCAGGGTCAGTACAGGAATAAGATATGTATGTACACAGTGACTGCACCAGCAGAATAGTGAGTGCAGCTCTGGAGTATAATACAGGGTATAACTCAGGATCAGTACAGGATAAGTATTGTATGTTACACAGTGACTGCACCAGCAGAATAGTGAGTGCAGCTCTGGAGTATAATACAGGATGTAACTCAGGATCAGTACAGGATAAGTAATGTATGTACACAGCGACTGCACCAGCAGAATAGTGAGTGCAGCTCTGGAGTATGATACAGGATAACTGACTCTGCTGTTAATGGAGATACATTCTGTGTATATCCTGTGTAGGTATTGATAGCTGGACTGTTTTCTTTAATGACTGCAGTTTTCACTTTTGGATTCATTTGGATTCACAATTTGAGACTAAGTGCTAGAGATGTGTAGACAATATGCACATCCCTGGATAGACATTCACTGAAAGCAAGCAACAGAACCTTTAGAATTCAGTGATCCACCCCCCTCTATGGAGATATTTCTAAGGTCATTCTATGTGGATGTTTTACCCCTCAGGTCGAATGTGACAGAGCTTATTCGGTGCCCTTTGTACATGGTGCGGTGCCGGGATGTCAGACGATATGCTAATTCTGTCAGCAGGGTCCTACTTGACACAAGTGCATTGACCTCTGCGCCTTTCCCTTGGCATTCTCACAAGTGCCAAGATAGGAACTCTGATTACATCAGCTCCAGAAATGTGATATCGTTGGCATCGCTCCTTCAGCCAACATTCAATGCATCATCTGATGTCAAATATAGTCCTGGCCGCTATAAATAACACTGTTCTGTCATTACCGAGCAGCAGTCCTCATACCCCGCGTGGAGCTTACGGGACAACTTCCAATCATGTGGGTCACTCAAGGGGACAGTACAGCATCGAATATCACGGACGACGCCTGCAGACGTTTGTGAAGACGTCGAAGGGTTATGGTATGACGGTCGGAGTTTTTTTCCTCCAGTTCCCAACACGAACACAGATAATACAACTTGTCATACATTTTATAGAAGGACAATGTGTCAAATACCTTACATTCCCTTATATTTGACTATTAGACTGAACTTGCACAGAATCTCTCAATCTCTCTACTATAAGACAGGGAACTGCCAGGGGAACTGATTATAGAGCAGGGAATGTGTGTGGAGGGAGGCTGTCTACAGGGTTTACCACACTGATTCTCAGGGGTATAGCTATATCAGGTGAAGAGTAGCACTGAGCATCAATATCTGAGGAGCCTTAGGACACTGTGTCACATACAGTGGGGAAAAAAAAGTATTTAGTCAGCCACCAATTGTACAAGTTCTCCCACTTAAAAAGATGAGGTCGGCCTGTAATTGATATCATAGGTAGACCTCAACTATGAGAGACAAAATGAGAAAACAAATCCAGAAAATCACATTGTCTGATTTTTATAGAATTTATTTGCAAATTATGGTGGAAAATAAGTATTTGCAAGATTTCTGGCTCTCACAGACCTGTAACTTCTTCTTTAAGAGGCTCCTCTGTCCTCCACTCATTACCTGTAGTAATGGCCCCTGTTTGTTATCAGTATAAAAGACACCTGTCCACAACCTCAAACAGTCACACTCCGAACTCCACTATGGTGAAGACCAAAGAGCTGTTGAAGGACACCAGAAACAACATTGTAGACCTGCACCAGGCTGGGAAGACTGAATCTGCAATAGGCAAGCACCTTGCTGTGAAGAAATCAAGTGTGGGAGCAATAATTAGAAAATGGAAGACATACAAGACCACTGATAATCTCCCTCCATCAGGGGCTCCACGCAAGATCTCACCCAGTGGCATCAAAATGATCACAAGAACAGTGAGCAAAAATCCCAGAACCACATGGGGGGACCTAGTGAATGACCTGCAGAAAGCTGGGACCAACGTAACAAAGTCTACCGTCAGTAACACAGTACGCCGCCAGGAACTCAGATCCTGCAGTACCAGACGTGTCCCCCTGCTTAAGTCAGTACATATCCGGGCCCGTCTGAAGTTTGCTAGAGAGCATTTGGATGTTCCAGAAGAGTACTGGGAGAATGTCATATGGTCAAGAAGGTGTGGAAGATGGTGGAAGATGAAGGAATCTAAGATCTCTGGGTAACAAACTCTGCAGAGGCAAGACAAGGCATATCTGAAAGAAGTCGTCATGGTGGTCTGGGCCAAACGGAGAAGATGAGGAAAGAGAATGTGTATGTCTGAGAAGACATCATTGTATATGATAGGTATGAATTTCTCTTGTATGTTTGAAGTACTGAATGGCCTGGCACTGTCTCAGTGCTTTGTCCTGAGTTTCTCCTCCTCTGTTCCTCCTTCATATCGTAAAGAGAGACAACTGGAGAAGGAGAACAGAATGTGGCAGTCGACATTCCCACCACAAAGGCGCAACTTCTAGGGATGTACAGTACTTTGTGCAGCACTGAGATATCAGGTTCATATGTACTGTAGTATTGCTGACCCTGCCTATATATGTTGCCCCACCATCTGTCAATTTCCACCTACAATATGGGGCCACTTTAAGATCCCAATCTGCCCTGGGTCTCATCTTTCTGGGGCCCGGACACTTTGTACGAGCTGCAAAAAAAACTAGGGAAAGAGAAGTGACAACTGCTCCGAGTCACCTTGACACCTTCTTGGTCATGCTTCTTACAGCACCATTATAATGAAGGTCCATGTCTCGGCCTGTAGGGGTGCGCTTGGACACCATTGTGAGGACTGTAGGAGGTCCCAGCTTACTGGTACCTTCTAGTAGACAGAATATATCGCTTACAATTGTGGACATTTGCACTCTATGCTTACTGCCACCATAGATATGTTCCAGTGGTGGCCAACTGTTCACAGTGGTGCTACCAAAAATTGTCTCCAACCACGGAAAGACCCTAAATATACAATCCTGAAATTATTCAATTTATTGACTAGTGTCAACGAAAAGATGGTCAAAGCTAACGGACGAGAAACCTACACCCTCTGTAGACTGGAGCATACACGTTGAGTGTTTTTTGTTGATTTGGGCTGAGACCACCAACTCGTTCCTCATGATGGGTTCCACATGTTGACATTTTCTTCTCCACATGATCTCCTCTCTCTCCTTCACCCTACGCATTGTGGAAGCTCATCACAGCGCTCAACCATAAATAGTTGTGGCCAACTTTCCTAGACTTGAAGCCTTCTCCTCGGTAAGGAGCGTGTGTGTCTGTGCGTGGTTTATGGCGGTTGTGTCTTGGGGATGAGGTTGTTGAAGGCACTCTATAAATTGCACCATTAAGAACTCTGTCTTTGGCTGCAAGCGTCCAGTCACCGCGGAGGTTTCATCAGTTGTCTTTGGGGGTAAACATGAATCATACAAGGAGCTTGTTAAAAGGCTCTCACTTGCCGTTCATCCCCTCCCCCCCCCCCTTCTTGCT
This sequence comes from Rhinella marina, assembly GCA_900303285.1. NCBI lineage: Eukaryota > Metazoa > Chordata > Amphibia > Anura > Bufonidae > Rhinella > Rhinella marina. Next base: position 9,606 of record ONZH01015477.1, on the reverse strand, counting down.
TGGCACTCAGCCCCTTTGGAGTTTCTCAAGGCTGTGAGAAGACGTGAATTCAGGAGCTGAGGTGTTGACAGCCGTCCTTTGATGGAGAGAGCTTGTAAAGAGGAATGCAAGACAGGCAGCTTCAACAGAAGTCTGAGAGCCCATGCCAAGCTCCGAGTCACACCTGCTGAGAGTTAAAAAGCGACCTCTATGCCAAGTGCCACCACTGCCGCCCCCCCCTCCCCTTCATCTTCTCCATCCTGACCTCATTTTGGGCACTGTCGTTTGTCCATCTCCCAATAGAGAATGAAGATGAAGACATCAAGTTGTCCAGTTGTCACTTGGACAAATAGCCAGACACCTCCAGTATGGGATGTTCCAGGCACGGAGACACCATTAATGGGCGACTGGTATGACGGGATGCCGCTAAGCCTCTTCTTAAACATATAAATTAACAAAAAGGCCCCATAAAACTTTGACAGGACACTCAGAAGGTTTCGTCCCCTGGTGACTGTCTCTGCAAGGTGTTGACACTTCTTGGTCTCCCTCGGAGAGTCTGAGGTTCCCAGAATGTGTCTCGTAGACAGCGGTCTCTGTTACACCTTCCCAAAAATCGCCAGCTAGTAGATTCTAGGCATTTAACTTGAAGAAGAACATCTTATATTCAGCATATAAGATATTGAAAATCTACACGTTTTGGAGGTGTGTCGATCACTGTTAAAGGGGCAAGATGCTGTGGAGATCACTGTTAAGGGGGAAGAGCACTGTGGAGGTCACTGTTAAAGGAGCGGGATGCTGTGGAGGTCACTGTTAAGGGGGAAGAGCACTGTGGAGGTCACTGTTAAAGGAGTGGGATGCTGTGGAGGTCACTGTTAAAGGGGCGGGCACTGTAGAGGTTACTGTTAGGGGGCCAGGGGACTGTGGAGCCCCGTCGGCTTCAATAAGACCTCCTTGCTCTACATATTATACCTGTATAATTAGCACATCAGCCTGTAGAAATATCAGGACATGTTTTTAGAACACTTTTCATCTTATCCAGCAGAGGGCGACACAGAGCACAGGAGAAAGCTCCTCCCAGAATCAAGTGTCTCCTCCTGAAAGGGACATTCAGAATACAATAAAAGGAATCAGCAAAGCCAAATTTCGGTAATTGTTTTACCGTATGACAAAGAAATAATTCCTGCACACGTCACATTAACACCAAAGTTGCCCTTTAAACTTAAAGTTTCCTCCTCTTTGGTGGTCTGTAGATCTCTCCAATTTGTCAAATTTCTTCAATTTTGTGCAATGTTCTCCATAATGTCTGCACCCGACCACAGGTCCAACCTCCGTTGATGTATATTTCCTGCAGTAATATTTTAAATGAGGTTCTACAATAAGGTCACGTAGTTCATTCTGGCTTCCAGCAAAGGCTTAGAAATGGGCAATTCTGCCAAAGTCATGGTGGAAAAACTGGTATCAGACGAGTGAAACGAAGAAATCTGTTCCAGGGCTCATCAACTTAGGCGGTGATTGTGGCATTGGGCCTCCTCAGGGTCACTATAGTCTACCTGTAGCCCTGAGGGAGTTTCTCAGACATGCATAGATGGCGGTGATGAGAACATAGTCCTGCCACTTTACACATCACTAGTCAGACCACACATGGAGGACTGTGTACAGTTCTGGGCTCCTATGAACAAGGCAGACATAGCAGAGCTGGAGAGGGTTCAGAGGAGGGCAACTTAAAGTAATAACTGGGAATGGGTGGACTACAGGACCCAGAAAGATTATCAAAATTAGGGACGACTGAGGGGAGATGTAATAACTATGTATAAATATATCAGGGGTCAGTACAGAGATCTCTCCCATCATCTATTTATCCCCAGGACTGTGACTGTGACGAGGGGACATCCTCTGCGTCTGCAGGAAAGAAGGTTTGTACACAAACATAGAAGAGGATTCTTTACGGTAAGAGCAGTGAGACTATGGAACTCTCTCCCTGAGGAGGTGGTGATGGTAAGTTCACTATAAGAGATCAGGAGGGGCCTGGATGTATTTCTGGAGGTAATAATATTACAGGTTATAGTTACTAGAGAGGGGTCGTTGATCCAGGGAGTTATTCTGATGCCTGATTGGAGTCGGGGGAATTTTTTTTCCTAAGGAAAATTGGCTTCTACCTCACAGGGTTTTTTTTCCTTCATCTGGAACAACTTGCAGGATAACAGGAAGAACTGGATGGACAGAGGGCTTCTTTCAGCCTTATAAACTATGTTACTATCTTACTATGCTGTACACCGAATGACGATGGCTGAAGGCACTAGTTATGGTAATCACTGTATGTTGGGTCTGTTGTGTTGGAAGTTTTTGGCCAGTTGGACTCTTGAATGGCCTTCTTTCCAGCCGTCTTGTGCTACAAAAGGAAGAGACTTCACTTTAAAGTTTTAAAATGCTCCGGAGATGACCCTTCTTGAAGATTTGCAGATTGTATGATTCAAAGAACGGAAGAACGATGAGCAATCCAGCATGAGCGGGCCTCCTGATGTTCAGACTATGTGTAATACCAGGGCATTAGTTCACGTAGGAATGATCAGGAAGACATATTCATACGGGGAAAGTTTAGAATTGCACCAGATGTGTAGGAAGAATGGTACATAGTGCATTTTATCCTCCAGGCGTCAATGTCTATTCAGGACCGGGAACTGTGTGTCAAACTTAAAGGCTATGGGCACCTTTAGGGATATTTTTATTTTAATTATTGCATTTTATTCATTTTGGGCTAAAAATAATTCTTTCAATTGATCTGTATTAAAAATGTTCAGCCGTTTTTGAGATACAGGGGTTAAAAAAAGTCAGTCTGTTTGCAGAATATCACTTCCCAGTCCCAGGACTTAACCTCATACACACTCATTTAAGCCATAGTTTCATAAGAGTTTAGCTATAATGAATGTTTTTGAGGTCAGGAGATCAGAGATAAGGCTTCACATGAGCCGTCAGCTGACGGGACTCAGAAGTGATACTCTGCAAACAGACTGATTTTTTCAACCCCCTGTAACTCATAAATGGCTGAACAAGTTTAATAAAGACCAATTAAATAATAAATGATTTTTTGTCCAAAATGAGTAAAAAGATGTCCATAGCCTTTAATGAGATCTCCCGGTCTCCTTCTCAGTCCATAAGCCTTTTTCATGACATCAGCTTGTTACTTGTTCTCTTCCCTCCTCCCTTTGGGCTGCGGTGAGACATGTACAAAGAGAGAAAAAACATTTTCCTTAAACATTTAGTCAGTAATCTTCACCGCCTCCCTCTATACGTTCTTGTGCAGCAGTAAGCGGCCTTGTCTAGATTTCTTGCCAGGCCGCTGTGTCCGCAGTTTGGTATCGTGCATTCAGCAGAAAGCAGGTTTTTTTTCCAATATGCTAATAAGCAGTTTGGTGCACTGAAGGCAGGCTCTGGCACTTTAGTGCACCCTTTGTCCCTCCCTGTGTCAATGAAGCTCCTCTTTTCCTTACAGGATTGACAGGACTAGGCGTCAGAATCCTGCACTGGCCTGGGCCTAACAACTTCAGCCTGCACCGTGCGGCACAATTTCAGCGCATGCACAGAACCTTTACTGCGCATGCCCTGAAATTGTAGATTATCTCCTCATCTGTGGCTCATGTCAAGGACACATGAGTGCTCTACTGCTTAGGCCACACCTCTAGCCCCGCCTACTTTTCAGAAAAAGCAAAATTGGGATTGCAAAAAAAATGTGTGACTTTTTGGCACCACTGGACTGGCACACGGGGCCTATCTGGGCTACATTACTTATCCATTCCAGGAGAGACATTAACAGAAAAAACTGGATCTGTGTGAACAGAGTCTACATATATTTTATAATTTCTCAGCTCCACCCCTTAATGACACCAGACGACCGTCTAAACTACGAGGCCCAGATTACTTCATGGTCGTCTCTATTCATCTTCCCGAGTTGTTTCTTTTAAGTAACGTCTGCTCCTGTAGGGGGCGCTCTGTGACTGTACTGTAGTACAGTGGACCCACAAGAGCCAATGGGTTGCCTTCCTGGGAATGTGCTTTACTGGATTTGGCCTTACATCGCTCCTGTATCGGGGAGGACCCTGGGGACTATTACATAAACTACATTGCGTTGCAAGGACTGTGCCTCTGTGTGAATGACTGCAACTGTCAAGTTTAGTGCCTGTCTGTAACCATAATGCATCTGCGAGGGTCCATTACCAGGTGCCAACGATGTAATGTCACATGGGCCCCTGGACGGATGAGGGACATGCCGATATTGTCAATGGGAAATCCAACGCAGGATCCTCCTTTTGGCAGAATTGGCCTTACCTTGCTCCTGTATTAGTGAGGTCCCTCTAGGGACTAATACAAGAACTACATTGGGTTGTATGGACTGTGCCTCTGCGTGAATGACTGCAACCGTCAAGCTTAGTACCCATTGTCTCTGTAACCATCAAGTGTAAGTGCCCTCTGTCTGTGAAGGACTGTGACCATAATGTATCTGTGAAGGTCCATTACTAGGTGCCGATGATGTAATGTCACATGGGCCCCTGGACGGATGAGGGACATGCCGATATTGTCAATGGGAAATCCAACACCTTCTATAAAGGAATGAACAGAGGAAAATTCCTGGAAAGGAAAACAAAAGCTAAAACCTTGCGGAATATTCTCCCTTCTGCCTCTGACACTGGGAACATTATCTCCACCAGTTCTAAGCCCATAACCATTTCCTGATCTGTATAAGCTTCTAAATATGCCGGACTTCGACGTATGTGGCGCTCGCTCTCGGACGCCCCCGGATATCGGATAGCTCCCTCCTTTGTGTCTCTTTCATCTCATGTGGTTTTCTATCCTCCAGATAATCGATCGTCTGCTGTCAGCGCGACACATTAGGCCTGAATGATGTCGTTTTCTAGGAAGTGAGATTCCGGGTATTCCTTAATTAATAAGCCTTAAGCGTCGGGGACAAAACAAGGGAAATGGACAGGCCGAGTCTATGTGGTCCCCACTTCAGGCCCCCCACCTATCAGCCCCAACTAATGGGATTCTTGCTGTAGAAGGCGGCATTTATCCATTGAAATAAATGGACACTCACTGATCTACAGCACATGAGCCCAGTTAAGGCTGGATTATAGCATGGGCAACTGACCTAGGGCTGCTATTATTGAGGGGTCTCCAGCCCCCGCCACATACAGCCACACAAAGTAATGTATGGACATAATAAAAAAATCACGTATTATTAATCAGGCATATTATTAATTAGCTGAATTATTTCATTACAGTATTTCAGCAGTATTATTTGAGCACTATATGGCAGTATTATGTAGACACCATGGGGCAGCATTATACAGGCCCTGTATTACAGTATATGGCGGTATTATTCATTGGGAACTATATAGCCATATTATTACAGTACTATATAGTTATTTGAGCAATATATGCAAAATTATTATGTAGGCACCATATGGCAGCATTATAGAGACATTGTACATTACTTTTAGCTGGCAATTTATGTTGACATTATTAATTAGGGACATTGTACATGTATTATTATAGTACCATATAGCAGTGCTATTTGAGCATTACATGGCACTAGAGATGAGCGAACGTGCTCGTAACGAGCACTGTAGCGCTCGGCTCCCCTGCGCTCGCATGGGCGCAGGCATCCGCTTCTGTCCTCCTCACCCGACAGAAGCGGATGCCTGCGCCCATGCGAGCGCAGGGGAGCCGAGCGCTACAGTGCTCGTTACGAGCACGTTCGCTCATCTCTACATTCAGCAACATTACATTACCAACATTACCATTCAGCAACATTACAGTGGGGAAAAAAGTATTTAGTCAGCCACCAATTGTACAAGTTCTCCCACTTATAAAGATGAGGTCGGCCTGTAATTGACATCATAGGTAGACCTCAACTATGAGAGACAAAATGAGAAAACAAATCCAGAAAATCACATTGTCTGATTTTTAAAGAATTTATTGGCAAATTATGGTGGAAAATAAGTATTTGGTCACCTACAAACAAGCAAGATTTCTGCCTCTCACAGACCTGTAACTTCTTCTTTAAGAGGCTCCTCTGTCCTCCACTCATTACCTGTAGTAATGGCTCCTGTTTGTTATCAGTATAAAAGACACCTGTCCACAACCTCAAACAGTCACACTCCAAACTCCACTATGGTGAAGACCAAAGAGCTGTTGAAGGACACCAGAAACAAAATTCAGCATGACAATGATCCTAAGCACACCGCCAGGGCAACGAAGGAGTGGCTTCGTAAGAAGCATTTCAAGGTCCTGGAGTGGCCTAGCCAGTCTCCAGATCTCAACCCCATAGAAAACCTTTGGAGGGAGTTGAAAGTCCGTGTTGCCCAGTGACAGCCCCAAAACATCACTGCTCTAGAGGAGATCTGCATGGAGGAATGGGCCAACATACCAGCAACAGTGTGTGCCAACCTAGTGAAGACAGAAAACGTTTGACCTCTGTCATTGCCAACAAAGGATATATAACAAAGTATTGAGATGAACTTTTCTTATTGACCAAATACTTATTTTCCCCATTGTATATTCATAGGTCATGTACAGTACTGTTATATGGCAATATATGGCACTATTGTTAATTAGGGGCTTTACAAGTTACATTATTTCAGTACTATATAGTTATTTAACCACTATATGGCACTATTATGTAGATATCATATGGCAACATTATATAGGCACTGTTATTATAGTACAGGGACTGTCATTTAGGAATATATGGTAGCATTATTCAGGCACTCAATAGCTATATTACTTCAGTGCTATAGAGCACTGTTATTTGAGCACTATGTGGCAGTATTCTGTAGGCACCTTATGACAGTATTATACAGTACTGTTTATTGGAAATATAACATATATATATATATATATTAATAGCAGTATCTTAATGGCGGTATTATTTCACTACTACATAGAACTGTTATTTGAGCACCACATGACAACATTATATCGGCACTGCTGTTTTGCAATCTATGGCAGTATAATTTACCCAGTATAACTACAGATTTATTTTAACTGGGAGGAGGCCCTGAATAACAGTAACAAGTCTCTGTAGGCTGCGGCACATCTCCACCATGTGGACTGTTCTAGCTTAAATGCCGGCTGCCGTCCAGACAAAAAACGTCTGCATGCAGCGGTATTTTTCTGGACCAAACCCGGCATTTATGCCAAAAAGCGGTCAGATCCCATTATAGTCAATAGGGATCTGGTGGTGATCTGTAGAATCCAGCAATGCCGGATTCAGTGAACTTTGGCAGGCGAACGTGGCCTCATGTCTATGGCCAGGTAAGGGGAAAGGACGCTCGCCAAAAAATGTTTACCTCGGTGCCTCAGCCGATCTTGTCTATACCCTGTTCCTATCAATGAGACCCAGCGTTGCTCACCATTACTGATGGAATTCTCCTCGTGTCCCCAGCTTTACCCCCAGGCGCTATCTGCAATCGCTGGAAAATTCTTTAGAACAACGTATGAAATCTATGGGACTTACTCTCCGAATTTTTGGCTTTGCCATGAAAAAAAAAAAAAAGTTGTAAAAACATAAACACATCAGATAATGAGGTTTACGATTACAAAGCAAGATGTGGAAGTGCAAAGTTGTCAAGAGCCAAGAGATCATCGCTCCGCAAGAAAACGCTTGTGAGGTAAAAAGTGGAAATTTGGCTCCTTCCACAGCCCCTGAATACAATGTGCTTTTAATTTCACTCCTTGACAAGGAGCGAAAAAACTGAAGATCACAAAAAGATGTTTTGTTTCTGCTCGCTGCGCTCATGGATATTACGTATTTCAGCAACAGCAGCTGGGAAGCGGCTGCTGCTGCGGCTACGGTGGCTTCCAAGTCTATCAGCTTGTCCACCTGCATTCAATCTGCTCTTGGTGTTGACTTGCGGATACACTTGGGGGTTTCGAGGAGAGTCTTGAGCCAGGAGGCTTCATCTGCTCAAATACTTAGGATTCTCAGTTCAGTAGCCGGTGTCTTGTAGGAACAATACAAACATCTGAAAGTACACAATTCACTAGTAAAAATGCAATAAACTGGAACGCAGGATCATTGGACGCAACGGGTAAACATTCCGTATCGTGGGGCTCAGAGATTTGGAGAGTGGATTGTTTTATAGTCCGGTCAATCAACATTTCTTGGAGCTTGAGGAATTGTCTAGGTTTTCAGCCCAGCTTCAATTAGGTATAAAACATACCTGTTTTTGTTTTTTCCCATAGATCCATAGTCAATGCATAGTTAATAAACTTTACGTCTTGTAATAATATCCCCACTAGTATTGGGGGAGCATTCTCAGGCCGAACACTGTATTCGCTTGAGCATGGCTATGCTCGGCACATCGCGGTGCTCGAGCGCCATGCTCGAATCCCTCCACACACGTTTCTTGGATGCTATGCAGCCAATCAGCGTGTGGGGAGGTACTGGCATTACAGTGATTGGCTGGCCGGGAATGCGTCATCAGGTGCTATATAACACCCGGTGACATGTGACCGGCTCAGCCCGAGTCAGGGAGAGCTGCTGCTGCAAGGAGGGACAGAGAGTGTAGGGATAGGATTTGGCTAGGCAGGGCTAGTTTTTCCTTTTCAAAAGACCCTTTTAACCCTTTCAGTCCCGGAGGTTTTTTCGGTTTTGCGTTTTCGTTTTGCGCTCCCTGCCTTCAAACAGCCATAACTGTTTTTTTTCTGTTCACATAGCTGTATGAGGGCTTGTTTTTTGCGGGACAAGTTGTACTTTCCAATGCCACCATTTAATATTGCATATGGTGTAGTGGGAAGCAGGAAAAAAATTCCAAATCGGGTGAAATTCCAAAAAAAATGCTCTTCCGCTACAGTTCTACGGATTTTAATTTACAGCGTTCGATGTTCCTTAAAACTGACCAGTTGCTTTCATTCTACAGGTCATTTCAAATCCGGCGATACCTAATATGTATAGTTTTTCCTGCGTTTTGATAATGATAAAATAATTATAAAGTTGGACATTTTTTTATTTTTTATTTTTTTGTCATATCTTGACCCCTATAACTTTTTGGTATTTATGTGTACGGAGCTGTATGGGGGCTCATTTTTTGCGGGCCGATCTGAACTTTTGATCTATTGATATCATTCTGGGGTGTGTATGACTTTTTGATCACTTTTTATTTAATTTTTTTTAGAAAAAAAAGCGACAAAAAACAGCAAATCGCCATTTTGATGCTTTTTTCTGCCACACAATTCGCCGTATTGGATTTTTTTTTTTATATTTTAAAAGTACGGGCGTTTTCAGTCACGGTGATACCCATAATGTCTATATTTATTGTTATTTAGGTATTTATTTTTTAATTATACGGAAAGGGGGGTGATTTAAATTTTTATATTTTTTTATTTTTTATATATTTTTTAACATTTTTTAACATTTTTTGTGATTATTTTAAAGCTCAAATATGAGCAAATAGATTGTGTTTTTTTATTTTTTCTTTATGAGCAATCGGATTTTTAATATTGAATTAAAAACCCAATTTGCTCATTTCTTATCCTGGCCTGCCATCTAGTGGCCAGAATAAGAATTGCACTTTGAAAGCTGTAAACCTCATCAGTGAGGTTTACAGCTTTCAGATCGTGTACAGACAC
>ONZH01015476.1:0-73494 GCA_900303285.1 Rhinella marina | reverse complement strand
CCTCTTGGGCCTCCACATAATTTTTAAGAGGTCTCACCTCTTGGGCCTCACAATTGTTTAAGAGGTCTCACCTCTTGGGCCTCCACATAATAATACGTCTCACCTCTTGGGCACACAATTTTTAAAGTGTCTCACCTCTTGGGCCTCCACATAATTTTTAAGAGGTCTCACCTCTTGGGCCTCCACATAATTTTTAAGAGGTCTCACCTCTTGGGCCTCCACAAATTTTTAAAGAGTCTCACCTCTTGGGCCTCCACAAAATTTTTAAGAGGTCTCACCTCTTGGGCTCCACAAATTTTAAGAGGGTTCTCACCTCTTGGGCCTCCACAATAATTTTTAAGAGGTCTCACCTCTTGGGCCTCCACAATAATTTTTTAAGAGGTCTCACCTCTTGGGCCTCCACAAAATTTTTAAGAGGTCTCACCTCTTGGGCCTCCACATAATTTTTAAGAGGTTCTCACCTCTGTTTTAAGGGCCTCCACAAAATGTTTAGAGTCTCAGGTCTCACCTCCTCCACTAATTTTTTGGGCCTCCACAAAATCTTTAAGAGGTCTCACCTCTTGGGCCTCCACAAAAATCTTTAAGAGGTCTCACCTCTTGGGCCTCCACAAAATCTTTAAGAGGTCTCACCTCTTGGGCCTGCCACAAAATCTTTTAAGAGGTCTCACCTCTTGGGCCTCCACAAAATCTTTAAGAGGTCTCACGCTCTTGGGCCTCCACAAAATCTTTAAGAGGTCTCACCTCTTGGGCCTCCACAAAATCTTTAAGAGGTCTCACCTCTTGGGCCTGCCACAAAATGTTTAAGAGGTCTCACCTCTTGGGCCTCCACAAATCAAAATCTTTAAGAGGTCTCACTCTCTTTGGGCCTCCACAAAATCTTTAAGAGGTCTCACCTCTTGGGCCTCACAAAATCTTTAAGAGGTCTCACCTCTTGGGCCTCCACAAAATCTTTTAAAGAGGTCTCACCTCTTGGGCCTCCACAAAATCTTTAAGAGGTGGGCCTCACCTCTTGGGCCTCCACAAAATCTTTAAGAGGTCTCACCTCTTGGGCCTTCCACAAAATCTTTAAGAGGTCTCACCTCTTGGGCCTCCACAAAAATCTTTTAAGAGGTCTCACCTCTTGGGCCTCACATCTTAAAGGCCTCTTGGCCTCAAAATCTTTAAGAGGTCTCACCTCTTGGGCTCCACAAAACCTCTTTAAAGAGTCTCACCTCTTGGGCCTCACAAAATCTTTAAGAGGTCTCACCTCTTGGGCCTCCACAAAATCTTTAAGAGGTCTCACCTCTTGGGCCTCCACAAAATCTTTAAGAGGTCTCACCTCTTGGGCCTCCACAAAATCTTTAAGAGGTCTCACCTCTTGGGCCTGCCCACAAAATTTTCAAGGTCTCACCTCTTGGGCCTCCAAATCTTTAAGAGGTCTCACCTCTTGGGCCTCCACAAAATCTTTAAGAGGTCTCACCTCTTGGGCCTCCACAAAATCTTTAAGAGGTCTCACCTCTTGGGCCTCCACAAAATCTTTAAGAGGTCTCACCTCTTGGGCCTCCCAAATTTTAAAGGTCTCACCTCTTGGGCCTGCACAAAATTTTTAAGAGGTCTCACCTCTTGGGCCCACAAAATTCTTGTCTCACCTCTTGGCCTCCACAAAATCTTAAAGATTTTGTGGAGGCCCAAGAGGTGAGACCTCTGAGACCTCTTAAAGATTTTGTGGGAGGCCCAAGAGGTGAGACCTCTTAAAGATTTTGTGGCAGGCCCAAGAGGTGAGACCTCTTAAAGATTTTGTGCAGGCCCAAGAGGTGAGACCTCTTAAAGATTTGTGCAGGCCCAAGAGGTGAGACCTCTTAAAGATTTTGTGGCAGGCCCAAGAGGTGAGACCTCTAAAGATTTTGTGGCAGGCCCAAGAGGTGAGACCTCTTAAAGATTTTGTGCAGGCCCAAGAGGTGAGACCTCTTAAAGATTTTGTGGAGGCCCAAGAGGTGAGACCTCTTAAAGATTTTGTGGAGGCCCAAGAGGTGAGACCTCTTAAGATTTGTGAGCCCAAGAGGTGAGACCTCTTAAAGATTTTGTGCAGGCCAAGAGTGAGACTCTTAAAGATTTTGTGGAGGCCAAGGGTGAGACCTCTTAAAGATTTTGTGGAGGCCCAAGAGGTGAGACCTCTTAAAGATTTTGTGCAGGGCCCAAGAGGTGAGACCTCTTAAAGATTTTGTGAGGCCCAAGAGGTGAGACCTCTTAAAGATTTTGTGCAGGCCCAAGAGGTGAGACCTCTTAAGATTTGTGCAGCCCAAGAGTGAGACCTCTTAAAGATTTTGTGCAGCCAAGAGGTGAGACCTCTAAAGATTTTGTGGAGGCCCAAGAGGTGAGACCTCTTAAAGATTTTGTGCAGGCCCAAGAGGTGAGACCTCTTAAAGATTTTGTGGAGGCCCAAGAGGTGAGACCTCTTAAAGATTTTGTGCAGGCCCAAGAGGTGAGACCTCTTAAAGAGGTCTCACCTCTTGGGCCTCCACAAAATCTTTAAGAGGTCTCACCTCTTGGGCCTTGCACAAAATTCTTTAAGAGGTCTCACCTCTTGGCCTGCACAAATCTTTAAGAGGTCTCACCTCTTGGGCCTCCACAAAATCTTTAAGAGGTGTCACCTCTTGGCCTGCACAAAATCTTTAAGAGGTCTCACCTCTTGGGCCTGCACAAAAATCTTTAAGAGGTCTCACCTCTTGGGCCTGCACAAAATCTTTAAGAGGTCTCACCTCTTGGGCCTCCACAAAATCTTTAAGAGGTCTCACCTCTTGGGCCTGCACAAATCTTTAAGAGGTCTCACCTCTTGGGCCTGCACAAAATCTTTAAGAGGTCTCACCTCTTGGGCCTGCACAAAATCTTTAAGAGGTCTCACCTCTTGGGCCTCCACAAAATCTTTAAGAGGTCTCACCTCTTGGGCCTGCACAAAATCTTTAAGAGGTCTCACCTCTCGGGCCTCCACATAATTTTTAAGAGGTGTCACCTCTTGGGCCTCCACATAATTTTTAACACGTCTCACCTCTTTAGCCTCCACACAATTTTTAAGACGTCTCACCTCTTGGGCCTCCACAAAATTTTCCATGAGCCTCTGGCCAGCCCACGGCCTCTTCCTGCCTTTTGCGGTCCTACGCATCCCTCAACATCCCCACTGCTTTACCTGCTAGACATGACACTGGGCCAGGTCGGGTCACTGACATCTCAAGCGCCAACAATTTGGGCATTTTAAGGCTTCTGCATGTGTTTGAGTTGTTTTTACATTTTAAAGAAGACATGTCTGACCACATCTCACACACACACACACACAATGACAATTAGGGGTGGGGTCTATTTGCTTTCCCCTTTGCCTATGCCATCTGTGGTTGTCATAGGCAACGTGATTTTAAGGGGTGCAGAATTTCATCTTCTTTTTTGTCTAGTTTGGCTTGGGGTCCATGGCAATGTAGAGGAAAGAAGGTTTCCTTGTATGGTCTCACTTTACAGAGAGTTTAGATTGTGTTTGGAGTGTATTGTTGAGAGGCTGTGATAGTGGCGTAATAGTGCGACTTGGGCACGTTATATGCACCCAGACATGCTTCCCCTGCTGTCCCAGTTGCATTCCAGCAGTGTTGGCATCCTTTTCTGAGGTTCCAGGGTGGACTTGGTGACCTCCAAGTGGTCGAATTGAGATTTCCAAGTGGCGAGCATTTTTTTCCCATAGACTTTAATGGGATTCGATATCCGGTCGAATAGTCGAATTTCGCGGTCTATTCGAATCGAATTTCGAACTTTCGAATATTTCACTACTCGCTCATCTCTATTTACAAACAACATCTCTTAGCAACCATCAGTGAAAAACGCATTGCTTCCGCACTTGCTTCAGGATGCAATGCGCTTTTCACTGAAGGCCCATTCAATTCTATGGGGCCAGGGCTGCGTGAAAAACGTAGAATATAGAACATGCTGCGTTTTTCACAAACTCATGTACACAGACCCATAGAAATGAATGGGTCAGGATTCACTGCGGGTGCTATGCGTTCATGTCACGCATCGCACCCGCGCTGAAAACTCGCTCGTGTGAAAGGGGCCTTACTCGGAGTGGTTCACATATTTGAAAATCCAAACCATCTTATTGAAATATCCAAGTTCTGGAATTAGACTGACAGAAGAACATCTGAGTTATTTTATGAATAGAACAAAACATATTAGAGGCATTTCAATATTTTATGCATCCATATGTTCTACCCCAGCATTTGTGAAGTTGTCTCAATTCGAATGCTGGGAGAAAGACTTGGGAAGCATTTATGACACTGCAGATTGGGAAAGTGCGATTTTATGGCCTAGGAGAATGGGTAAAAGCATAGCTATGTGGGAATTCATGTGAAAGATCGTGCTTCAATGGCACCTTACTCCGGTAAGGTTGGCTAAAAGCATGAAAGGAGGATCGGAATTATGCTGGAGAGGATGTGGTCAGAGAGGCACGATCTTCCACATGGGGTAGGGATGTCCTTTTGCTAAACATGCTTGGGAAACTACTTTTTGCTTTATATCAATCTTATTAGACACCCATGTGGAACCAAATCCAGCTTTAGCCTTACTTTTTCTAGGAATGAATACACTTCCATCTGCAGTTTCCTGTATAATTTCTCATATAATACATGTCACAAGATCTTTAATAGCTAAATTTTGGAAACAAACCTTTCATATATATATGGAAGATCTACTTGTACCTCTACGATACATCTACGCTATGGAGCAATTGATGTCTATACACTTCCAGAAGGTAGATAGATTTACGGAGGAGTGGAGACCATTAAAGAAATATCTAGAGTTGGTGGGTAAACCACTTGAAACATTAGTGGATTTGGCATTAAGAAGTATGTGAGATATTGTGTATATATTTAGTATATGCTTATTATTTTTTTATTTTTTTTTCTTCTTTCCTTTCCCCCCTCCCTCTCCTCGCAGTGTGGGTGAGTGGTGTATTTTTGTTGTATTTAACAATAATTAATTACAGATATTGGAATGTTGTAAATTATTAAGAATTTTGTACTGATTGATTATTGATTTGAAAAATATGATCATGCTGTATGATTGTATATAAATTATTAATAAAGAATAAAGTAAAAAAAATAAATAAAAACCTTTAAAAAAATAAAACATTTGCTTTGCATCACATTCTGACACCCATAATCTTTTTATATTTTTGTCTAAAGAACGGTGTGAGGGCTAATTTTTATTAACAGTGTTCTAGGGTAAATATGACTTTTTGATAACTTTTTATTCAGTTTTTTGGCAAGTTGACCAAAAAATGGAGAATGCACGGTGCAGGATAAATAATTTATATTTTACTAGTTCATTTTTATATGTCAAATTGGAAAAGGGGGTGGCTTGAATTTTAATACTTTTACATTTTTTTTACTTTAATGTTTAGCATTCTAGGGGATAAATGATCAGTGTTATCTCCAATAATGATCATTGCAGCCAGGTGTCAGCTGTATGACACAGCCAGTACCCCTTGCATGTGGAGTGGGTTCAGTTTTGGAGTTTGCCTTAAACATTCCCCACATGCAAATTATGTACATGCATGTAATTTTCCATTAAGGGGTTACATTCTTAGTAGCAAGTCCCTGTCTGAGGATAATAAAATGTTGCACTGAATTGGACAAGATTTGACTATGATCCCTTTCAATCAGAAATTGTTGTGAAAATGAAACCAGCCCTAATCTATCTGATATCTATTTGGAAATAAACTCCAAACAATTTGTTTCCTCTGCCTGCTCTGATAAACTGACCTACGTTACATTAGCCCTGCGGGCTCTGTACTCCATACCTGTTAAGGTGGATTTACACGTACAGAGGAGCAGCCAATTATCGGGAAGGAAACGTTTCTTCTCATCAACTGCCTGCTTGTTTATTGGAGGTGAAGCACTGCATTTTCTTGCAGTTGTATTGTGCTGAAGGTGTGGCTGACTTCAGTTAGTTTTGCACCCCTGACCAGCCTGTCTGCCCCATAGGCTGATTTTAATTAGTGTAAGTATAAAGCTGTAACCTGCTCTCCTTGCATTCATTGAAAGCCATCTGGCACCAGGAGAGGTGTAGAGTGGGCTCAGCATGCATGTTGTTACCGGAATTTCCTGGATTTAATGGAGGCAATTATAGCACAAAAATGGTAAAAAGCAGAGCGGACCCAGCATGCATGTGGAACCTGCACTGCCTAAATTTTATGGTGGCCATTATGGCACATAACAGGTAGTATTTAGTGTTAGATTCCCGTCTTACAGAGATCGCCTTGACACCAGCAGACGGGCCCAAATAATTTTGTACAAAATGCATTTGCCAAGAATCTCAAATTTATAAAATAAGTGTAGCATTAGCACCAGAATACTTCAGAATACTTTCTATTACTATGGCATTTCTGTACTTTATTTGGTTTGCAGAATGCTGTTGCATTGTATTTTTTTCTTTAGCACTAACAATAGTTTCACCCAATGAACAAACGTTTTGCTCATTCATTGGGTGATTGGCTGCACCTTTACATGGGCAGATTGTCAGGAACGAGCATTTGCAGGAACATTTGTCCCTGATAATTTGTCCGGATATCTGTATATGTATATCAACCATTAGTTTAGTGGATAAATCTTTCACCATCAAGAGCTTTTATAGCATTACATGGGGAAGTTAACATATCTTCAGCTGAGCTGATTCTGTTCTCAGCAGCTTCCAGCCTGTCTCAGTTTGCTCATATCAACTCAAAGTAGAGAACTGTCCAACATTACCTCATCAATTTGACCAGACTGATCACTTTGTACTGCAATTGATTTTTTAACTGCCTGAGGTTTTAATCAAGATCTGATTACATGAAACATAACCTTCTCCTATTTCAAGAAATGGAAGTAGAGTTTCAATGGTATTAGAGGAAGGTGGGGCAGGTAAATTGTCCACATCTATATCTTCCAGTTGGAATGCCATAGCCCCCTCAGAAGACTGAGCACACTTGGATTTTATACCAGCAGAAAGTCAATTTATAAATGTGGTAATCTTTCATTGGTCAGTCATCTTGGAAACACCTTTTAATGGGGATTCTGTTCACAAAGCTTGTTTTTTTTTTTGGGGGGGAGGGGAGAAATGGTCAAAGAAGGCCTCAAAAATGTAAAAAAAATACATCGAATACTGAAAAAAATTTTTTTTATGAAAATGTGAATGCAGTTTAGGTCTATAATCCAAGCTGTACGTCAGGACTAGCACAAGATAAGTAATGCAATATATTGTATTTACATAGCTACTCAATTTGTTGTCTCAATTATGTCTATGTATGTAGAGTATATGTATACCATAAATGGTCACTGTATTTTCACATAATTTTGAATAAATCAATAGTGCAGTTAAATATAAGAAACTTTGTAAAATATCTTAAAATGCCTTATTCAAGGTAAGGAAGCTGGCTTACATTTAGACCAGCGGTGGATATGCCGAAGTTATGTAGAGACCAGGCGCTTCTTCAAAACTTCAGGAGATCCACCGCCAGCTATAGGGATTATTAAGAATGGCATCTAAGACGTCTGTCTTTATAAATGAACCCCTAAATATTTATATAAAATTTGTCAGAAATCTTGTGAAACCAAGATGGGTTGCCTGCTCACTAAAGGATCATCCCAAAGAAGTATATGGAGAGGAAATAGGGAGAAGAAGAAGGAGAGGGGAAATGCAGAGACAGAGACAGATGCAAAAGAAGAATTCAGCACAGCTCATCATAATTGTTCTATATTCACATCTATAATTTCCAGTACTTCAATTTAAAGTCCTATATGACACTTCTGATGCTCAGAATGGGTGATTATGAGTGAGTGAGTGAGTGAGTGAGTAACAGGAAGCAGAATCTGTTGTCTCTATGTGTACTGTATGATGAGCAGCTAGTCTCCACCCACCAGCCCAAATGAAAATTAGAGATACAGAATGCAAAAGAAAAAGCTGCCAAAATGACAGTTACAAGTAATAGAATGGCCAGATCTAATTGTATCACTTATGTAAACACATATTGAAACTTATTTTGAAGGTTATCTGAAATGGCAGTTACTCTTTAAGGATAAAAATGTAAGGAAGACATACCATGTGGTGCCAATGTATTAGGGGGTCAGAAATAAACCTTCCTCTCCTCTGAGCCATTCTGGAGAAGCTATGGAGTTAAAAGATAAAGCTATTTTGGTACAACATGGCACTTACTTCATATGGATGCATCAAAAAGTTCTATGTGGTTATTACCTGATGAAGGGACCAGTCCAGTCCTGAAACCCATTGTAGTTCTACACATTGAAATAAAAGACTAAGAAGAATTACCTCCTCCCCCCCATCTCTGATATTGGCAGCGCCAGGTGGAGTCCACTTTTATACTTTTTTTTTAGCTTCTTTACCTGAATTCCAGTCATAGTGCTGGAGGCGCTGCCACACACCACTAGTGTGGCAGCGTGGCTTAGGCTATGTAGTATTTCGGCACTGTTTACTGCTCCTGATGAGTACAGGGTACGATACACGTTGAGCTAGGACGCAGTGTTAGGCAGCCTTAGCTAGTTTTTGGTGCCGATAGATTTGTCTGATCTGGGTCTACTGTAAATTGCACCTCTATATAGTGTGGCACCCATAGGCGGATTATAATGAGGGCAATCTGGGCAACCATCCGGGGCCCAGCCTCCTGGGGGGGCACAGGCCAGATTGCCCCCATTATAATCACATTAGGAGTCGGACTAGCGGCGCGGCGGCACCCAGGGCCGTATTAGTAACTAGCCTAGGCCCCAGGGGCACGGTGCCTAGGGCGGCGGGTTGCGGGGGGGCAGCCCCCTCGTCGGAAGAATCTTGTGGCCAAAAAAAAAAAAAAAAGTTCCTTCCTTGCTCATGCTCCGACTGGCTCCGGTGGCTGGCGCACTGATGTGACGTGGGTGACTGATGTGACGTCATCGCGCTGCCTGCGACGTTCCTCAGGAGCAGACCCACCAGAAGAGGCTGGGTCTGCATCGTGGGACCGCGCGGACCGTGCCAGGACAAGTGAGTATAAACTGCCCTCCCACATGCTGCCCTAAACCTTATACTAGCCCCTGCCTCCCTATTTCAGACCACCAATACTGGCCCTGGCCCCTGCCTTACCACTAACCCTGGCCTCTAACCCTCAATACTGACCCTGCATTGACTACAACCGTAATACAGGCCCCTGACCCCCTAATACTGGCCCTGCCTGACCCCTAACCCTAGTACTGGCCCCTGACCCCTACCCCACCAAGGCCTTTTGCTGCCTCAATATGGTAAAAACACAGCATAAGGCCTTGCTGGGTAACCTATTTAACCCTAGGCTACATCAATAACTAATATAGCCTGAAGGCTATCTTTACATACAAGCAGGATAGGGTTAAAATGGTTACCCAGCAAGGCCTTATGCTGTGTTTTTACCATATTGAGGCAGCAAAAGGCCTTGGTGAGTAACCTTTTTAACCCTATGCTGCTTGTATCTAAAGATAGCCCTTAGGCTATATTAGTTATTGATGCAGCATAGGGTTAAATAGGTTACCCAGCAAGGCCTTATGCTGCCTCAATATGGTAAAAACACAGCATAAGGCCTTGGTGAGTAATCTTTTTAAAGATAGCCCTTAGGGTTCATTACCTATAGATGCAGCATATTATATAAGTTCTCCAGCAAGGCCTTATGCTGTGTGAAGCGTATTATGGCAGCATTAGGCCAGGCTTGCTAGGTAACCTATTTAACCCTATTCTGCTTGTATTTTTTTTTTAAGGAGGCAAAATGCGTGTGGGGGCGGGGCAGTGGTGGTAGCGTGTGGGACGGGGCAGGGGTGGAGCATGTGGGGGCGGGGCAGGGGTGGAGCATGTGGGGGGAGGGGCAGGGGCCCATGCATTATAAACTGCCCAGGGCCCATGGGATCCTTAATCCACCCCTGGTGGCACCCTTCCATATACGGATGTTTGGGAAGGGGTGCATGCAAGTGTTATGAGAGGGCCTTGCCATATGACTAATCCCTAAGTTTTTGAAGCCTATGCCTACTATGGCGATTTAGTCTCTGTCCCAGTACCGACCATTCTATATCGGGGGGTTATCTGGCAAGACGTGGGTGACTAGGAGTGGCTTATACAGTCCACTATTGTCACTGACCAGACATTTTAGAGCCATTTGACTTAAATGTCTTTGAACCCCCTCGTTCGGCATTATTAATAGAGATGAGCGAGTAGTGTTCGATCGAGCCGGTATTCGATCGAATACTACGCTATTCGGCATACTCGATTTCAATCGAGTATAACGGCGATGGCACACTTAGAATTCGTTTCCCCTCCCACCTTCCCTGGCGCTCTTTTTCCACCAATCAACATGCAGGGGGGGTATGACAGGCCCGCGGAGCACGCTGGCAGCGCGAAAACGGCGTCTACATGGATTGGCTGGAAAAACCATGTGACCTCGAATATTAAAAACTCAGCTCTTCCTGCTCGTTCGCATATGCTGCGTGAACTTAGTCAGGGACAGAGGCTGGAGAAGGGACAGATAGGTTTTAGCTGTTGGACAGGCAGGAGCGTGATTAAAAGCCCTTATCAGGGCTACTATAGTGCAGTACAGTGATAGCTTTACTACAATATACACTCTGCAGAGAACGGCTGCTGTATTCAGGGATAGCTGCTGGAGTAGGGACAGAGAGAGGCATTAGTGGTGTATTAGGTGCTCTGCTACATACAAAACTATATTTGGCACTACTGTTCTGCGTTCTTTTTGGCTGCAAAACCCTGTTATATACCTAGTGTGTATATGCACCATCTGATCTGGCAGTATACGGCTGTGAATTTTTATTTTTTTTAAAATACAGTTTATTTGGGTCTAGTGTTCTGGGTTCTGTGTGCCTGCAATACCCTTTTTGTATACCAGGTGTAAATACCCACCGTCTGACCTGTTAGTACACGGCTGTGTACCTAGGAATAAAAAAAAAAGGCCTTTTTTTGGCACCTGTACTGTGCGTTCTCTTGCAAAATAATTTTATATACGTGGTGTTAATACCCACCGTCTGATCTGTTAGTACACGGCTGTGTACCTAGAAATATAAAAAAAATAGGCCTTTTAATTGGCACCTGTACTGTGCGTTCTCTTGCAAAATAATTTTATATACGTGGTGTTAATACCCACCGTCTGATCTGTTAGTACACTGCTGTGTACCTAGAAATATAAAAAAATAGGCCTTTTCATTGGCACCTGTACTGTGCGTACTCTTGCAAAATAATTTTATATACGTGGTGTTAATACCCACCGTCTGATCTGTTAGTACACGGCTGTGTACCTAGAAATATAATAAAATAGGCCTTTTCATTGGCACCTGTACTGTGCGTTCTCTTGCAAAATAATTTTATATACGTAGTGTTCATACACACCGTCTGATCTGTTAGTACACGGCTGTGTACCTAGAAATATAAAAAAAAAAAGCCTTTTCATTGGCACCTGTACTTTGCGTTCTCTTGCAAAATAATTGTATATACGTGGTGTTAATACCCACCGTCTGAACTGTTAGTACACGGCTGTGTACCTAGAAATATAAAAAAATAGGCCTTTTCATTGGCACCTGTACTGTGCGTTCTCTAGCAAAATAATTTTATATACGTAGTGTTCATACACACCGTCTGATCTGTTAGTACATGGCTGTGTACCTAGAAATATAAAAAAATAGGCCTTTTCATTGGCACCTGTACTGTGCGTTCTCTTGCAAAATAATTTTATATACGTAGTGTTCATACACACCGTCTGATCTGTTAGTACACGGCTGTGTACCTAGAAATATAAAAAAAAAAAAGCCTTTTCATTGGCACCTGTACTTTGCGTTCTCTTGCAAAATAATTGTATATACGTGGTGTTAATACCCACCGTCTGAACTGTTAGTACACGGCTGTGTACCTAGAAATATAAAAAATAGGCCTTTTCATTGGCACCTGTACTGTGCGTTCTCTTGCAAAATAATTTTATATACGTAGTGTTCATACACACCGTCTGATCTGTTAGTACACGGCTGTGTACCTAGAAATATTTAAAAAAAAAGCCTTTTCATTGGCACCTGTACTGTGCGTTCTCTTGCAAAATAATTGTATATACGTGGTGTTAATACCCACCGTCTGAACTGTTAGTACACGGCTGTGTACCTAGAAATATAAAAAAAATAGGCCTTTTAATTGGCACCTGTACTGTGCGTTCTCTTGCAAAATAATTTTATATACGTGGTGTTAATACCCACCGTCTGATCTGTTAGTACACTGCTGTGTACCTAGAAATATAAAAAAATAGGCCTTTTCATTGGCACCTGTACTGTGCGTACTCTTGCAAAATAATTTTATATACGTGGTGTTAATACCCACCGTCTGATCTGTTAGTACACTGCTGTGTACCTAGAAATATAAAAAATAGGCCTTTTCATTGGCACCTGTACTGTGCGTACTCTTGCAAAATAATTTTATATACGTGGTGTTAATACCCACCGTCTGATCTGTTAGTACACGGCTGTGTACCTAGAAATATAATAAAATAGGCCTTTTCATTGGCACCTGTACTGTGCGTTCTCTTGCAAAATAATTTTATATACGTAGTGTTCATACACACCGTCTGATCTGTTAGTACACGGCTGTGTACCTAGAAATATAAAAAAAAAAAAGCCTTTTCATTGGCACCTGTACTTTGCGTTCTCTTGCAAAATAATTGTATATACGTGGTGTTAATACCCACCGTCTGAACTGTTAGTACACGGCTGTGTACCTAGAAATATAAAAAAATAGGCCTTTTCATTGGCACCTGTACTGTGCGTTCTCTTGCAAAATAATTTTATATACGTAGTGTTCATACACACCGTCTGATCTGTTAGTACATGGCTGTGTACCTAGAAATATAAAAAAATAGGCCTTTTCATTGGCACCTGTACTGTGCGTTCTCTTGCAAAATAATTTTATATACGTAGTGTTCATACACACCGTCTGATCTGTTAGTACACGGCTGTGTACCTAGAAATATTAAAAAAAAAAGCCTTTTCATTGGCACCTGTACTTTGCGTTCTCTTGCAAAATAATTGTATATACGTGGTGTTAATACCCACCGTCTGAACTGTTAGTACACGGCTGTGTACCTAGAAATATAAAAAATAGGCCTTTTCATTGGCACCTGTACTGTGCGTTCTCTTGCAAAATAATTTTATATACGTAGTGTTCATACACACCGTCTGATCTGTTAGTACACGGCTGTGTACCTAGAAATATAAAAAAAAAAAAGCCTTTTCATTGGCACCTGTACTTTGCGTTCTCTTGCAAAATAATTGTATATACGTGGTGTTAATACCCACCGTCTGAACTGATAGTACACGGCTGTGTACCTAGAAATATAAAAAAATAGGCCTTTTCATTGGCACCTGTACTGTGCGTTCTCTTGCAAAATAATTTTATATACGTAGTGTTCATACACACCGTCTGATCTGTTAGTACACGGCTGTGTACCTAGAAATATAAAAAAAAAGGCCTTTTCTTTGGCACCTGTACTGTGCGTTCTCTTGCAAAATAATTTTATATACGTGGTGTTAATACACACCGTCTGAACTGTTAGTACACGGCTGTGAAGGCAAAATATTGTAACCAAAAAAAAATAAAATGCGGAGGGGGGCTAGCGGAATCGGACGTGGACGAGGACGGGGGCGCGGAAATGCTGTTGGTGGCCTTGTTGAAGCCAGTGGGGATACAATGCGTGCTGGTGAGAGTCAGCCAGGATCCCACTCATCCAGAATCCCTGCCTTTATGGGACAGTTAAGCAGGGGGCGGGTTACACCGCTGTTGAGGCCTGAGCAGGTTGAACAGGTGGTGCAATGGATAGCCGATAGCGCTTCCACACAGTTGTCCACCAGCCAGTCATCCACACAGTCTCACTCTGACCCTCCTTCCTCCACACCTGGCCAACAGAGTCATCCCACCATTGACCCCTCCCAGGAGCTCTTTTCGGGTCCTTTTTCAGATGTGCCGGAAGAATCCCAGGAGCTAGCAGAGGAATTTGTTTGTAGTGATGCCCAAACACTTGAGTATTCGCCATCTCCTGCTGATGTGGACCCTGAACCAGCATCTGTTATCATGAGCGATGATGATGATGAGACGCAGTTGCCATCAAGGGAGGCTTTTGGAATGTCCAGTGGGCAGGAGGAGGAGCAGAGTGAGGAAGTGGAAGAGGAGGTGGTGGATGACGAAATGACCGACCCCACTTGGCCAGGGGTGATGTCCAGCGGGGAAAGCAGTGGAGAGGTGGTGGTCTGCGCAGCACCGAAAAAGGCAGCAAGAGGCAGAGGGATGTCCAGAGGCAGAGGAATGTCCAGAGGCAGAGGGATGTCCACAGGCAGAGGGATGTCCACAGGCAGAGGGATGTCCACAGGCAGAGGACAGTCCAGACAGAGAAGTGAGGCCACAGCCAGCAGGGCCGAAGCTGTTCCCGGCAGCGGGCAGTCGCGCGAAGCTCCCCCATCGAGGCCTCGTACTTCTGTGGTGTGGAGATTTTTTAATGTTTGTGCGGATGACAAACTGAGCGCGGTTTGCACACTCTGCCACTCAAAACTGAGTAGGGGCTCTGAGAAGAGCAATCTGACCACCTCAGGCATGCGGCGTCACTTGGAAGTCAAGCACTGGGCTGAGTGGGAGAGAGCAAACGCAATACAACCTGCGCAAGGTCTTCCTGCCACTGCCTCTTCCCCTTTATTGTGTGCTGCCACTGCGGTCCAGACCTCCAGCCAGGACACCTCCACATCTGCCTCTGCCTCGGCTACTTTGGGGCCTTCTCCTTCAGCCTCCCCTTTCCCCGCATCTTCGCCTGCACCTTCACACTCCTCGTCCCATCAACTGTCCATCTCGCAGGCGTTCGACCGCAGGCGGAAGTACGCCTCGAGTCACCCCCAAGCCCAAGCCTTAAACTGCCACATCTCCAAACTGCTGGCCCTGGAGATGTTGCCGTTTAGGCTTGTGGAGACGCAGGCCTTCCGCGACCTGATGGCGGCTGCCGCACCTCGCTATTCCGTCCCCAGCCGCCACTACTTTTCCCGGAGTGCCGTCCCCGCCCTGCACCAGCACGTGTCACATAACATCAGGCGGGCCCTGAGGTACGCAGTCAGCGCAAAGGTCCACTTGACCACCGACTCGTGGACAAGCGCTTGTGGCCAGGGACGCTACATCTCTTTGATGGCACACTGGGTGAATGTAGTGGAAGCAGGGACGGGGGTCGCAAACAGAGACGGCCTACCTACCACCCCCGCCCAAGATTGCCAGCATGGGTTCTGATAAACCCCCCTCCTCCTCCTCCTCTGCCTTAACATCGCCCTCAGCCGCTAGCTGGAAGCGTTGCAGCACTGGCGCGGGGAGACGTCAGCAGGCGGTGCTTAAGCTCATCAGCTTGGGCGACAGGAAGCACAGCGCCCCAGAGGTGAGGGACGCCATATTGCAGCAGACGGAGATGTGGCTGTCGCCGCTGCAGCTAGGACCAGGCATGGTCGTGTGCGATAACGGCCGTAACCTGGTGGCGGCTCTGGAGCTTGCCGAACTCAATCACGTACCATGCCTGGCCCACGTTTTTAATCTGGTAGTCCAAAAATTTCTAAAGACTTACCCCAACCTGGCAGAGCTACTGGTGAAAGTGCGGCGCTTGTGCGCTCACTTTCGGAAGTCAACTGTAGCTGCTGCTAGCTTAAAAAAACTCCAGCAACGCCTCCATTTGCCTGAACATCGGCTGTTGTGCGACCTGCCGACTCGCTGGAATTCCACCTATTCCATGTTGGCCAGGGTGTGTGAGCAGCAGAGAGCATTGATGGAGTTACCAGATTATGAATCCACGCGTGCCTCCAACTCAGCTCCCTCAGTTTGCCAACCACGAGTGGCCATGGATGGCAGACGTATGCGATGTACTGCGTATCTTTGAGGAGTCCACCAAGAAGGTCAGCAGCGAGGACGCTATAGTGAGCGTAACCATCCCGCTCCTATGCGTCCTTAAAGAATCGCTCATCGCAATATGGGAGAACGCATTGCACGCAGAGGAGACGGGGGTAGAAGGAGACGCAACGGAGCTACACAGTCAGACCACACTTTTGTCTGCTTCACGGTGGCAGTTGCAAGAGGAGGAGGAGGAGGAGGAGGAGGACGACGTGGAGGTGGCTGTGGAAGAGGAGGAGGATGCTGGCGGCGAGGGTAGCAGTCAGGCTGTGTGCGTCCCATTGGTTCAGCGCGGATGGGGCGGAGAGGAGGCGGAAGAGGAAAAGGAGGAAATGGCAAGTGATCCTTCTGGTGGGGGCAGTGACGTCATGCCTATTCAGAGTCTGGCACACATGGCTGACTTCATGCTGGGCTGCTTTTCCCAGGACACACGTGTTGTCCGGATAGTGGAGAACAAACTGTACTGGGTCTTCGCACTCCTGGACCCCCGGTATAAAGATAACGTCTCCTCTTTTATTCCGGTAGAGGAGAGGACGAATCGATTGCTGGGAATACCAGAGGAACTCGTGCAGAACATGATGGAGATTTTCCCACCCACCATCTCTGGCGGCAGAGAGGAGAGGGTCTCCCAGAGTCCCACAACATCGATCAGGCCCACAGCCACCAGGGGAACACTCTCCAAGGTGTGGGACACGTTCATGGCACCCCCTCGTGCAACTTCCATCACTGCGGGGCCCGCTATCAGCAGGAGGGACAAGTATCGGCGGATGTTGCGGGAGTACCTGGCAGACCGTACCCCTGTCCTCCCCGATCCCTCGGCGTCCTACACTTACTGGGTCTCCAAGTTGGACACGTGGCTGGAACTGTCCCTGTACGCCTTGGAGGTGCTTGCCTGCCCTGCCGCCAGCGTGCTATCAGAAAGGGTGTTCAGCGCAGCCGGGGGCATTATAACCGATAAGCGCAGCCGCCTGTCAACCGACAGTGCCGACAGGCTGACGCTAATCAAAATGAACAGCAAGTGGATTGACCCGGACTTTGCTTCTCCAACAGTGGAAAGCAGCCAAAAGTGAAGTGCCATCTGTATGAAGTGCCATTTCCTCCTCCACCTCCTCCTCCTTTACCGCCTTAGAATTGCTCCGTAAAAAAAAAAATATTTATGGCTCACCTCTTGGGCCTACAAACAATTTTTAAGAGGTCTCACCTCTTGGGCCTCCACATAATTTTTAAGAGGTCTCACCTCTTTGGCCTCCACATAATTTTTAAGAGGTCTCACCTCTTGGGCCTCCACATAATTTTAAGAGGTCTCACCTCTTGGGCCTACAAACAATTTTTCTCATGCCTCACCTCTTGGGCCTACAAACAATTTTTAAGAGGTCTCACCTCTTGGGCCTCCACATAATTTTTAAGAGGTTTCACCTCTTGGCCTACAAACAATTTTTCTCATGCCTCACCTCTTGGGCCTATAAACAATTTTTAAGAGGTTCTCACCTCTTGGGCCTCCACATAATTTTTAAGAGGTTTCACCTCTTGGGCCTCCACATATTTTAAGAGGTCTCACCTCTTTGGGCCTCCACATAATTTTAAGAGGTCTCACCTCTTGGGCCTCCACATAATTTTTAAGAGGTCTCACCCTCTTGGGCCTTACAAACATTATTTTTCTCATGCCTCACCTCTTGGGCCTACAAAACAATTTTTAAGAGGTCTCACCTCTTGGGCCTCCACATAATTTTAAGAGGTTTCACCTCTTGGGCCTCCACATAATTTTTTAAGAGGTCTCACCTCTTGGGCCTCCACATAATTTTTAAGAGGTCTCACCTCTTGGGCCTACAAACAATTTTTCTCATGCCTCACCTCTTGGGCCTACAAACAATTTTTAAGAGGTCTCACCTCTTGGGCCTCCACATAATTTTTTAAGAGGTTTCACCTCTTGGGCCTCCACATAATTTTTAAGAGGTCTCACCTCTTTGGCCTCCACATAATTTTTAAGAGGTCTCACCTCTTGGGCCTCCACATAATTTTTAAGAGGTCTCACCTCTTGGGCCTACAAACAATTTTTCTCATGCCTCACCTCTTGGGCCTACAAACAATTTTTAAGAGGTCTCACCTCTTGGGCCTCCACATAATTTTTAAGAGGTTTCACCTCTTGGGCCTCCACATAATTTTTAAGAGGTCTCACCTCTTGGGCCTCCACATAATTTTTAAGAGGTCTCACCTCTTGGGCCTACAAACAATTTTTTCTCATGCCTCACCTCTTGGGCCTACAAACAATTTTTAAGAGGTCTCACCTTTTGGGCCTCCACATAATTTTTAAGAGGTTTCACCTCTTGGGCCTCCACATAATTTTTAAGAGGTCTCACCTCTTGGGCCTACAAACAATTTTTAAGAGGTCTCACCTCTTGGGCCTACAAACAATTTTTAAGAGGTCTCACCTCTTTGGCCTCCACATAATTTTTAAGAGGTCTCACCTCTTGGGCCTACAAACAATTTTTCTCATGCCTCACCTCTTCGGCCTACAAACAATTTTTAAGAGGTCTCACCTCTTGGGCCTACAAACAATTTTTATTATGGCTCACCTCTTGGGCCTTAATACAATTGTTAAGAGGTCTCACCTCTTGGGCCTACAAACAATTTTTCTCATGCCTCACCTCTTCGGCCTACAAACAATTTTTAAGAGGTCTCACCTCTTGGGCCTACAAACAATTTTTATTATGGCTCACCTCTTGGGCCTTAATACAATTGTTAAGAGGTCTCACCTCTTGGGCCTACAAACAATTTTTATTATGGCTCACCTCTTGGGCCTTAATACAATTTTTAAGAGGTCTCACCTCTTGGGCCTACAAACAATTTTTATTATGGCTCACCTCTTGGGCCTTAATACAATTTTTAAGAGGTCTCACCTCTTTGGCCTCCACTTAATTTTTTTCGAGGGCTCACCTCTTGGGCCTCCATATAATTTTTTCGAGGGCTCACCTCAAGCTAACTTTGCGCACTCATTAAAATATTTTCACAACAAGGACCTAAGAGCCCTCGATGGGAGAGCTTTGTGTGGGGGCCTGTTATAGGGAAGAGATGCGGCCCTGCGGGCTCTAGCCTGCTTTCTCCATGAGCCTCTGGCCAGCCCACGGCCTCTTCCTGCCTTTTGCGGTCCTACGCATCCCTCAACATCCCCACTGCTTTACCTGCTAGACATGACACTGGGCCAGGTCGGGTCACTGACTTCGTCATACTCAACCACCTCCTCTTACACTGCCACACTTTGCTCCAACAGCCTCCCTTGCTGGCAACTGTGTCTCATCATCGTCCCTAATCATTTTACACTTTAGTGTCCGTTCCACACCACCATCAGCTAGAGATGGAGCTTGCTACAGTGTTTGGGCATCAGAACAAACAAAATCCTCAGATAGCTCCTGCGATTCTTGCATGGGTGGGAACACTGGGTTGATAACATTGGGCAGGGTGGGAGGAAGGAGGGTCAGAGTGAGGTCCCTGCAGTTTCTGCAGGCTATCGACGAGACTGGACTTTGTGGACTTGACTGGGTGGTGGACAGATTTAACAAATCTAGAAGGAGAAGGAGGGGTTTGCCGAGCTGTCTGTAAGGGTTGCGGAAATCCAGACAGAACCAAGGCCCAAAACTTGGGTGGGGGTAGCAGGTTTGCCCGTCCCCGCCTCCACAACATTCACCCAGTGTGCTGTCAGGGAGATGTAGCATCCCCGGCCTCAAACCAAAGTGTTGGTGGTCAAATGGCCTTTTGCAGTAACCGTGTTACTCGGGCGTGGATGATGTTTTGGGGCATGTGCCTGGGCAAGGCAGGGATGGCACAGAGGGAAAAATAGTGATGGCTTGATTGCTTCCCCCTTGCCTATGCCATCTGTGGTTGTCATAGGCAACGTGATTTTAAGGGGTGCAGAATTTTATCTTCTTTTTTGTCTAGTTTGGCTTGGGGTCCATGGCAATGTAGAGGAAAGAAGGTTTCCTTGTATGGTCTCACTTTACAGAGAGGTTATATTGTCTTTGGAGTGTGTTGTTGAGAGGCTGTGATAGTGGCGTAATAGTGCGACTTGGGCGCGTTATATGCACCCAGACATGCTTCCCCTGCTGTCCCAGTTGCATTCCAGCAGTGTTGGCATCCTTTTCTGAGGTTTCAGGGTGGACTTGGTGACCTCCAAGTGGTCGAATTGAGATTTCCAAGTGGCGAGCATTTTTTTCCCATAGACTTTAATGGGATTCGATATTCGGTCGAATAGTCGAATTTCGCGGTCTATTCGAATCGAATTTCGAACTTTCGAATATTTCACTACTCTCTCATCTATAATTATTAATATGGAACACTCTTTGGCTCACACTGATGTTATTGTGGTGACCCATTAATGTCGTTGTGCAGCAC
This sequence comes from Rhinella marina, assembly GCA_900303285.1. Classification (NCBI taxonomy): domain Eukaryota; kingdom Metazoa; phylum Chordata; class Amphibia; order Anura; family Bufonidae; genus Rhinella; species Rhinella marina. The sequence goes on along the minus strand of ONZH01015476.1, from coordinate 53,166 downwards.
TACCCAATCATTGAATGACCACATGATATGCTGATGGGGATGTATTGAACCATTATATAAATATATATATATATATATATATATATATATATATATATATATATATATTTTGTTCACTAGTATTGTCTACAAGACCCCTCCCCCTGTTCTATGTTGTAAGTGATTTGTAATAAGTTGCTAATAAAAGATGAATTTTAGCGTCTACTACTTTCAGTGATATTCTTTTAACCTATAAACAACCTTCATCTTATTGGTATCGTATCTAAGAAACTTACTCAAGACCATGGTACACCACAATGGCTTATAAGCAACAACCTTAACTCCTGCACTCTAAACTATCGTATATACTGGGTATATGTGATATAGCTATATAGCTGCTCAGTTAGTACAATTCATAAAGTACATGGGAATGTAAGTGGTTGGTTAAACTTTGAACTTTGTTTGCCTCTACTGATCAAGAGGAAGGAGAAAAAGCATAATGCAGGATCCAATCTACTCTAAAAGATATAATGTTCCTGCTGAGTCCAATTGGCAATAAGTCCGGATCAACACTCAAGCAAGAATTCTAAACATTTCCATAAGCATTAATCTTATTTTGTTCTTAAAAAAATCATCTAAGCCTTTCTTGAAGCCATCAACTATACCTGCTGTGACAAGCTCCTGGGGTGACTATTCTACAGATTCACAGCTCTCATGGTAAAGAAGCCTTGTCACCTCTAGAGATTTAACTCAGAGTCGAGATATAAATTCTCTTCTCCAGATAGAAGCAGTGCCTCCTTATCGTTTCAGGTGATTGTACATGGAACAGCTTTTCACCATATTTTTTGTATAGTTCATTTACATAATTATAAAAATCATGCCCCACCTCTGCCTATTAAAGGTCACTTCTCGAGAATCAATACATTAAGTATTTAACTTTTTAAGGGAATATATCACCTATATTCCTTTTACTATTGTCACCATGAAAATGCAGTGCAGTCTGCAAGCAGCATGTTATAAAGCATCAGCGACTGAGCAGATGGATATATAGTTTTGTGGGGAAAAGTTACTCATATCTTGTAATTTATTGATTTAAATGTCTCTTCTTCCTATGCTTAGAAGTCAAGTGGGTGGTCCTACTCAGTGATTCACGGCTATCTCTGTATGTTTTGTTATGCACATAGAAAGAACAGAAGTGAAAATGAAAAAAGTGAAAATGAAAAACTATGTTATACTTAATCTATATCAATCTGCTCAGCTCTTCCTGCTCTATAACATGCTGCAGATTGATTATTTTCTGATTGTATATGTTATTTTATTTTCTGTACACGATTACAGAGACAATCGTCTTGCCTGAGCGCCTGTGAACAGCATTTTATAGCTACCACCTGGACCATCTGCACAATGGACAGGAGAGGAATCACTGACTACTACGGAACTGTTTTCTAGACATGCTCTGTGACTTGTGCAGAGGTCATTAACCAAAGTGGAGGGATAGATAAGCAATGACCATTACCTGTGATGAATAATGGATCCTGTATTATTGATATATAAAGAATACATCATCTGGCATTGTAATCTTGCCAGGGATGATAATGAGATGACTGCTGAAAAGTGATTTCTAGAGAACAGGAAGTCTCAACATAGTGTTAGGCTTAGTGGCCAGTGCTAACAATGCAGGATTTTAGGATTTAAAAAAAAAATAAAAACAGGTTTTAATTCCAGATTATAAAAACATGGCTGCTTTCTTCCAGGCACATTACCGCATATGTCCATAATTTTCTTCTGGTATTGCAGCTGAAGTGGAAGTAAGCTGCAAAAACACACATAGCCAGTATATAGGTGTGGCACTGTTTTTGGATGAAAGCATCCATGTTTTTCTAATGCTTAAAACCCCTGAAGGGGTTGTCTAGTTAGGACAACCAATGTCAATATGGGTAAAAAGTGTTTTACCTTTTGAAGTACCCGGCATGTTTGCACTCTGTTATGCTTTGTCTCCCCTCCAGTGATTGTAGGTGGTCTCACGGATGATGGTGGGGTTCCTTTACTGTGCTAAGTAAAGTGTGAAACCCCTTTAAAGAGGTTGTCCGGGCTGTTAATATTGATGACCTACCCTAAGGATAGGTCATCAATATCAGATTGGCGGGAGTCCATCACCCGGCACTAGGGTTGAGCGAACCCGAACCGCAAAGTTCGGGTTTGTACCGAACTTTGCGAGTTCGGGTACCCAGACCCGAACCCGGACTTTTTCACAAAAGTTCGGGTTCGAGTTCGGGTAATTTTATTATTTCCCGTTATAACATGGTTATAATGGAAAATAATAGCACTCTTAAGGCAGAATGCTAAATAAAAGGGCCTTCTAGGGGTTAAAAATAATAAAAAAAAACTCACCTTGTCCACTTGATCGCGCAGCCGGTGTCTTACTTCTTCTTCTTTCAGGACCTGCAAAAGGACCTGCGATGACGTCACCGTGCTCACCACGTGGTAAGCGCGATGACGTCATCGCACTTACCACATGGTGAGCGTGGTGACATCACCGCAGGTCCTTTTGCAGGTCCTGAAAGAAGAAGGAAGAAACCGGCTGTGCAATCAAGTGGACAAGGTGAGTTTTTTTTATTATTTTTAACCCCTAGAAGGCCATTTTATTTAGCACTCTGCCTTAAGAATGCTATTATTTTCCGTTATAACCATGTTATAACGGAAAATAATAAAGGGAAGTTCGGGTCCCCATTGATTTGCATGGGGTCCGGGTTCGGGATGAAGTTCGGGTCAGGTTCGGGTCCCGAACCCGAACTTTAACCTGAAATTCGGCCAAACCCAGCGAACCCGAACTTCCTTGGGTTCGCTCATCCCTACCCAGCACCCATGCTGATCAGCTGTATGAGGAGACGGTGCACACAGTGTGCATGTGCTGTCTCACTTCTCTTCCTGCTCACTGCTGTATGTTTATGGGACAGCAGCAGCGGACAGGAAAAAAAAGGGAGATGGCAAGTGCACACTGTGCACGCCGTCCATTCATAAAGCTGATTGGAGTGGGTGCCGGGTGTCGGACCACCGCCGATCTGATATTGATGACCTATCCTGAGGATAGGTCATCAATAGAAAAAGCCCGGACAACCCCTTTAATATTGTTTTGGGTGCAATGTTATAAATAAAATGTACATGTTTTAGTGTTTCTTTTCATTTCTTTTTCACCAGTTATGGCAAAATATTTTTTCTTTATAATGTACAATAACACCTTTCAAAACAATCAATAGAGTAAAGTACTTAAAATTGATGCCCACTGTGCCAGCTGTTACTTATTAGCAACTATTATAAAATCTAGCCTTTGGTCTCCTGTGTGGGGGAGAAAATGAAAAATGGATTAGCCTGACACAAAACAATTTATGATATTAACATTGATTTACAATATGCATGTTTGAAAACACTTACGGGATTCTGCTTCAAGTGCTAACATCTTTACATGTTTCTTACTAACACAAATTACATTTCTCTTGACTTTTTAAGACATCCTTTTAAACTAATGTTATGATTGTAAGAACCAAGGACATTTGTACTATTTCTTCATCTATTAAAATACTTACCTGAGCTTCTATTTTTTTTCCTTCCCTTTTCATATGTAATTGACTAAATGGTTTCCTTTTTATGAAAAGTGTATTTCCTGAGTTTTCGTTATCTAATAACTTTATTTCATGTCTACTTTTCAATGTGTTTCACTACTGTATAAATGCTTATTATTTTCAATTATTCCACTGGAAAGTTTGCTTAAAGTACTTTTTGGACAACCAAGTCAGTTGGAAAAGCTTGTTTTCGGGACCATAAATTATGTTATATATTATACTTTTACTATAAATTACAGATCATTGAATTATCTTAAATTTGTTCAATCTTTGATTCACTGAATTTTGTAAAAAAAAAAAAAAAAATTGGTTTAGCACCAATAGCGAAGAACCACCAGCACAGTGACATGCTCAAATATTTAATATACTCACAAGATAAAAACATAAAAACTGCATCTCAAGATAAACATCTCACAGAGTAAGCGTCAGGGGCTCTCGAAGAAGCGGAAGCGAAACCCGGGTCGGGTGGTGCACGAGGGAGAGATGCTTACTCTGTGAGATGTTTATCTTGAGATGCAGTTTTTATGTTTTTATCTTGTGAGTATATTAAATATTTGAGCATGTCGCTGTGCTGGTGGTTCTTCACTATTGGTGCTCCCTCTTGACTGTTAACAGGAGCTTATTGTCGGGAAGAAGGAATAATCTGCCAGAATTGATGTTTGGTGAATTTGGATCATTGAAGACTAAAACCATCTCTGTGTGGAAGCAGCGTGGTCTTTTACTAATAACTCCATATTTACTCTGCCTGAATCAAATATTCTTCAATTACAATGAGAAAAATATGTCATAGAAAACCAGAGAGAGGGAGACTCACAAGTAATACTTCTCTGAGTGAAATGTGCAAGCCAGCTTTCCTTTTTGATTTACATAACCAGGGGAGATGACTATGCAGGAAGCTGGCCCTGTCAGTCTAGAAAGAGGAAGGAGCTAGCAGAGTAAGCAGGGGAAGCAAGGGTGCACAGAGAGGCTAGCCCCCTCCATGCACTTACCTGCTCATTTACTTATGGATTAAAAGTACTTTTTCTCCAGAATGAAGCAACAGATTGCAAAGTGAAAAGTATCATTATATTCTGCTAAGCTAGTCCTCTCAGGCATTGTGCTTGATTAACAGTGAATTCCATGGTAACAATCCCCCTTTATCAAGAATTTACATGTAAGCAGGACAAGCCAAGTGTTCATGTGTAATGGGGGGGATATAGAAAACAATAGCTTCCAGTCAACAGCTATCTAATGCACTTCACCTTAAAGGGAATATGTCACAATGCTCTTGAGTAGTACCACAGATACTGTAGTACTGCCCCCATTTTCCCGTTGCCAGTATTCAAATCTGTGCTGAAATACATTGCCAGGACTGCCATGCATGTGCACATGAGTACTCTACATTATGTTAGAACAGCAGTCCTGGCTGTATTTCAGTGCAGCTTTGAGTCTTGACAGCGAGGGAATAGGGGCAGTTAGAAAATAAAAAATTGCGACTTGGAATCCTTATGTGTAGTAGTACTAATGCAGGCATGGCCAACCTGAGGCTCTCCAGCTGTTGTAAAACTACAACTCCCACCATGCCCTGCTGCAGTCTGATAGCTCTAGGTAGTCTGGGCATGCTGGTAGTTGTAGTTTTTCAACAGCTGGAGAGCCGCAGGTTGGCCATCCCTGTACTAATGTGTTACTGCAGATAATAGTCCTGGTGACAGATCATGGTGAAGCCATAAGTACTACACTGAAGACATTGTCTCCTTCTGGCATCCATAGGCTAATGGGTATTTGAGTGCTAGTAGAAGAACACAGATGATAGTCAACTGTCCCAGCCCAGAGGTCACTGTATAATGGGTTAAGGTTAAGGGTGACCAAATCAATTCTACCAGTTCAAAATTTGTCTTGAATTTCCCAAAAAGTTCAGATTGTAACAAACAGGAAGAATCCAGATCTTTTGGGGTAACTACCCTTTAGCAGAGCTGAGCAAAGAAACTTTGCTTGGCTGCCTGAGAGGCCTTGGTTGGGGTACTGTTTTTTCTTAGAGAGGACGCAAGTACACATAAGGAGTATCATAACCCAGTCAACATTCTTCTGGCTTTATGGGAAAAAAATATAAGGAAATTAGCATATCTTACATCTGTTGGCAACAGACAGGCTTAAGAAAGCTAATTTGAATATCTTTTTCAGAAACGCAGAGGAGCATTGCCTGGCCTACAATACTCTGCACACATACTAGACATACTAGCCTCTCTCTCAATCGATTTATGTCCGAACCAAATTTTCTGAAAAATTCCGCAAACCTGAAACAAAATGAATCTTGAAAGGTTTGCTCCTCTCTAACTAGGATCCATAAAACATCAGCACAATAAGTGAAACAGGAGAAAAAGATATGAGATGATATTAGCCATTACAGTAGACAATCAGCAAATCTTAAATGGCTGTAGAATCATAAGGAATACAGGAGCTTTCTCTGTCCTTGTGAATTGTAGAACACATGCCAAATGGTATAAGCTCTTACATCTGCCTATGGAACAATGCATTGGGTTGTACACATTCACTCCATTACATTGCATGTAAAGTCTAAATGTATTAATTAAATACAGGTTCCAGATAAGGTGTTTGTTCTGTTGGAATCCACTATTAAAATTAACGCTTGGCCAAACAGCAAAGTACAACCGAAAACAAAATTCAGCTACTGGCATGTGTTCTGTGTTACATCTCTGGATGGGGGCATAATCCATAATCCATTCTACAGCTAATTTTATGCTCACCAAGGTTTATATAGTAGAAAAAAAATAGTAGAACTACCTGTTTATAATGTGGATACATACCATATAACATTATTTCCTTATGATTAGCAATGAAAACCATCTATAAAATTGTAGCAGAATATTTATCTTATGTTTTATTTATTGGCACATTTCTACTTTTCTTTGCCTCATTTCACATACACAGAGTATGAATTGTAGTGAATGGCATTTTGAAAGGGTTGAGCGTTTTCCTTGTCTAAACCTGCACATTAAACAGCAGCAGACTGTATTGCAATCCCCTAGCAGCAGCTTAACCTCCCACACAAGGTTGTGCAGCTGCATAAAAACCGGGAGTCTTTCAGGAAAATCATAGGTTTGCAAGTGATTCTGGTGAGAAAGCAGGAAAGCTGTTTACTTAGGATATCCTCATTGCATAATCAGAATCTATGATGCATAAATTCAAGACAATGAAGCACATAAGTCACAGAAATGCAGACCCACAATTTATCATTATTTGACCAAATAAGTCATTCATTAGACAATATGTATGTGTTTATGTGGATCCACCTGAAAAGGCTAAAGCCCAAACTGCTCTTCTTTAATTCTTGTAATCACTGACCCCAAAAAAACAACTTGATATGTATAGATATAATAGCAAATACAATAAAATTCCAAATATAAACCTTATAAAAGCATCTCCAAGACATACTAAGGTTAATGGACTTACCTCCAAATTGTCTTGTGTGGTAGGTTGGGTGCCAGATTGAAATTTATGGCAGCTCGGAGATGCTGAAGATTTTTGTACCTGAAAACAGGCAGAAATGAAGACAAATGTGTTGCGACCACTGACCACGTGCCCTTATCACGCCCCCTTTCCAGAAAGTGGTGAGAGTGGCACAAAAAGGCTATTTGAGACGATATTTGTCAAGTAGCATGTAAAAAGATACAAATACTGAGTTTGTGACATTTTTAGGTCACAAAAAGTGATGCAGGAAGATGATAAATCTTCAGCCATTGTTTCAATTATTATAGTGAAATGTTGTAAAAAGGGTATGTCCTGAATTACATTAAAGAGGATCAGTCACCTCTCCTAACAGGTCTGCTTTAGCAGTTACTTCCACCCCCCTTGCACTAACAATTCCTGAGCATCTATTCTTATGTCTGTATGTCTGTATCCTTTAATATTTCTGCTAGAAGTTATGAATTCATTGCTAGCAGTCTGCAAGTCCAGATAGGTGTTACTTGATGGAATTGTACAGTCTGACATTATCCAATCAGTGATGTCAGTGGCATACCCCCAACTAGTAACACTCATCTGGACCTTCACTAAAACAGCTAGAAATTCATTCATGACTTCTAGCAGGAATAATAAAGGAATATTGCAATACAAAGTCATAAGAATATATGCTCCAGAATTGTTTTTACAAAGGGAATGTGAGTAGTTAATAAAAAATAGAGATTACAAGTCCTCTTTCAAGTGTTTTTTTTTTTTTTTTCAGAAACACTGGGGGTCATTTATTGACACCAGTGTTTTAGATGCCCGTCTTAATAAAGCCCCATAGCTGACAGTGGATCTGCCTAAGTTATGAAGAGACGCATGTCTATAACTTCGGCACATCCAGCTCTGCTTCTAAATGTAAGTAAGCTTCCTTGCTGTTTTACGTTTAGACCATTTTTTATGCCTAAACCGGCCCGTCCACTTCCCCACCCACACCATGCACACTCTTTTAGACCTGGTATGAGCGTGGTAAATTCATAGATTGCAGTGCAACTAACCCCTGTGCCGCAATCTCCTGCAATACGCCTAATTTAGGCATATTTCAGCTTGATAAATGACCCCCATTGCCTTTCTCATCCATGGGCTGTGTCTGGTGCTGTGGATGGATGAACAACATTGGCACTGGTTATGAGAAAAAACAGACTCTTTATTCTAATCTTGTAAGAAAAAAACCTTATAAAAAAGATTTACAGAGAATATAGGAGATGATCCAAAGAAGTCCAGCAGATTAGATCTAAAAAGCCTTGCTGAATCTAATATGCTGCCTTGCATACAGTACATGTCATTAGGAACAATATGCTGTCTACCTCCTTCAAACAGAGGCAAATAGAGGGCTGTCCAGAATATTGTTATACATACCGTGGGAAACAATGAAATTAGAGATGAGTGAATCTATTTGCCGCTTCGTATATTCATTAAGAATCCTCCTTTTTTCCTACTCTGAAGCGAATCCGGATTTTTTCAGATTAGTGTTGTACAAATATTAAATGTTATTAAAATTTTGTACGCTAAAGCTACGTACGCTTTCTTCTTGTCCCCCGGCCCCCAGAAAACGGGAAAATGATGATATTCCCCCTCAAGAGCGGGAAAGTGAAGATACGCCCCCCTTAGAAGCGGGAAAAACCAGCCTGGCCCACCGGGAACTATCTATTGCAAGTATACGGAGTGAAGACAACTCCCTCATTACTCCGCCCTCCTCTCCAGTTCAAGTCAGCGGTGAACAGAACAAGACAGCATGGCGCACCAACTACGTCCAAAGGGGGGAGAGATGGTGTGGGGTAGCGACCCCGAACCACCGGAGAGGCCCGAAGAGATCAGAGTGGCACAAGTGACCCCGAAAATCGCAAGGGCACCTGAGGTGTCCACCGTGGTGGCTGGTGCGGTGGAGGCGGCTGGAGCGTCCACTCCGCCGCCCAGGAGGAGAACACCTTCTATGCGGCAGAATCCCATTGTGCCTGCAGCCGTGACAGCGAACACCCAGACCCTATGGGACTATAAGAAAGGGGTGGAGGACTGGGTCATCCAAGAGCTTGACCATCCGAGGCCGGAAGACCCTACGCTGGAACATCGCAAAGGAACCATTATCTGGTTTTTGGTGGAGAGAGGCAGGGGATTCCTTGCAGACAACGAGGACGGCGAGGAGTACTTCGTGTGCCGCAGGTCTATCAAACGGTCTTACCTGCCCCAAGCCCGTCACTGCCTATACCCCCATGGCATCCCTGAAAGGCCCCTTTGCTACCGGGGTAAAGTTATTGTCAAAGCCCCTGGTACCTGCATCTCCTGGCCGAGACCTGGCCGGAAGATCCAGCAGCCGCAGGATGTGTGCACTGCCTACAAGAAACAGCAGAGGGCACCCTTCGTTTCAGAGAAAAACCACAGCCACAGCTGGAGCCTCTGATTCCTTTCTTGCCAGTGCCACCACCAGCACCAGTCCTTTCACCTGGGTCATTTGACTACCTCATCCTTCACTTTCCAGCCCACGGTGATCCAGTAGAAAATGGCATCAGCAGTATCCCAGGGAGCTGGCGGTTCTTCCCTGAGTGCAGCCTTGCCCGAACCACTGCAGTCAGAAATACTTACCCCTGCTGTCCTGGCAGGAGGATCCGGAAAGATGAAGGCTCAAGTGGCAGCAGCACTTACCAGTGTGACCACCCGGTCAAGTCCCAATTCAAGCAGCAGAGGGCAGTGGAGCTCAACAACGGCAGTCAGCATGGCCTACAGGAGGCAGGAACGTCCTCTTATGTCCTTTAGCAGAAAAATTAGCAACAAGGAGGACTTCAGGTCCCTCATTTGAGGAACCCTTCTACAACTGGCTGTCTGGCTGACTTAAAGGACACCTCATGCTCTGGACCTATGAGAGCCACAACATGGACTGCACCTGATGGGTGAGAGCTAGTTGACACATGTTTTTATCTTGTTTTTATTGCCCCCTGTTTGACTCTCATCCAGATGGCCATGGCTTGTCAGGACTCCCTCCATTCTGCAGAAAATTCCCAAATGCGCCTAAGCGTGCCGATCCCCCCCCCCCCCAGGTTATTTGGGAGCCCCCTTTGCAAAAAGGGTTCTCTATTTGATGCTATTTTATATTATCCATGTGGTTTACACGTTATCTGTTTGGATTATGCTTGCAAATATGAAATTGATTGCACTAAAATGTTTGCATAATTATGTCTTTGCAGTATTTTAGCAATAATGTTTTTAAAGGTTCAGCAAAGTTCAAGCACTTTAGCTCATGGGTGTATTCTTCTTCAGGTACTGCAATGTGTCCTATTATGCACTTATTATGTCGTGTTTGGTAAATTATGCACTTAGCCGGATAGCTAGCAACTTGCCTCTGAGGACTGTACGCCACGGCCTAGCATCGTGCGTGTTTGCGTGCGTATGACTCAATCGCGAGACAATAGTACACTAAGGATTCGTACGCACTTTGTGCGCTAATGCTTATGTATTCAGTTCAGTAGCGTACTTGTAACAACGCTTAGACTGTATGTTCGTAATTTGTGTAGGAATGTTTGCAGAACGATTATTTTTTAACGCAACTTCAACCAAATAAATTCGTATTAAGAACAAATCTTTTTATAAATTCGTCGATTAATCGCCGAAGCGAATCTTTGAAGATTTGCTCATCTCTAAATGAGATAAAAAAAACTTTATTCAGCTAAAAAAATTTTTTAAAAAGTCTGCATCATTTTTCTTGTACGCTCAGCTATTTGTGCTTCATATGTTCCTTATCTTTATTTACTGGTACAAGGGGCAGCTGTCTGGTTACATAGTATTCCTCCCTAGTAGTCAGTCACAGAAAAAAAAACTTCTCATCTCTCTCACTGTCTAAAAACACACAGTATGCCTGTTAGGACAGTTTCACATGAGCGTGTGCGTTCCTGAAAATATGATCCATGTGACAACCACATTTCCCAGACCGGCCATGTCTCGGCTTACCCGAACACACTTCACCATAGATCTATGCATCTGTGAATCCCAGCCCGGTCATGGCTCTGCTGTACTGTATTTATAACATCATTTGAGTACAGTTCAAAAGATCTGCGATCAGGGAGGAAATCCCAGCATCATAGATCACAATTATGTAGTCAGTTCGGGTCAACCAAGCCATCATGAGTTTGGGAAATGCTGTTGCCATGGACCATATTTCCTGCATGCACACGTTCATGTGAACCTGGCCTAAAGCAAAGACGCCAAAGCCCTGATGTTCACAGACACATGGTCAGACACTCCCCAGAACTTTGATCGTTTTGACATCAGGGATAGCACCATCAACATGCTCATAGATTTTTGTAAGGGCTACACAGAGAGCAGTCATCACCTCTAGACCAATATAAATTTCCAAAATGATCGGCCACGCTCTACTCCATAATGGATAATCCGTTTCTTTTTAGTGTGGCTTACCAAGGGAAAGCACCTTAAAAGGGTCTAGTGCAGGGGTCAGCAACCTCCAGCACTCCAGCTGTTGTGAGACTACAACCCCCAGAATTCTCCATTTATTGCTATAGGAGTTCTGAGAACATCCAATCAAGTATGCCTGCTGAGAGTCATAGATTCACCACACCTGGAGTGCCGAGGATTGCTGTTCCCTGGTCTAGTGCTTATGGAGCTTTACAGGAAAAATGAAAATTTTGAGGGATCCCCTTGAAATTGAATAGCATCTGTTGTTTTAAGTAGATAATGATTGTACTCTAGAGCAAAAAGCCGTTATGTGACTCTCAGCTCTACCTTACATAGTGTGGCTTCAGTTGTAGGCAAATCCCCTCTGAGTACTTGCAAGTTTTTTGCAAGTTTTTTTATACTGTTTTCTCTTCTTGATGTTGCCTCCTCTTACTATAGAGGGGAATACTGTAGGATATCAGCAGCATCAACCAGCAACTAGCTACTAAAGTCATTTTATAAGTGTTGTGTAAAGATTAGCGACGTTTTGAAAAACTTCACCGAAGTTAGCCAAGAAATTTGCTTAGTAAAAAATTAATTTGTCACAAATCACTATATATCAGGGATACCCAGGCCACTCTGCCTTAGTGTACGGCCACATGGAGCAGCCATGCTGCAGGCGGGATACGGCCATGCTGTGGTGAAGGACCACGTGGCCAATTAGCAGCTGCCTTTCATTTAATAATAAAGACCGCACTCTAACCCCAGCGCTCTCCTTCCCTACAGTTGGGAGCCCTTATGCCATCTGCTTTTCCTCCTTTTCCACATCATCTAATATCAATGAGAATGTGCCATCGGGAACATCCAGTTTCTCCTCTCTCTGCATGTTGCTGACTTTTCTAGGACATGGGGACCAAGAAGGACAATTTGGAAGAAGTAAAGCCAGCATAAGATGAGGATGGTTATCATTAAGACCTACCCCTCTAAGGTGTGCAGACAGGATGCTACTGGTTGGCAACCTGGCACCGGAATAATAAAGGCTTCCATCTTATTGTTAGTGAATTACATTTACGGCTGATGTAGGAATAAGTAAATGGAGGGCTAAATAAATAAAACAGAATAAGTATATCTGCACTCTCTCTGCCCTCTCGATCTCCAATATTCTTCTATTAATCATTTTCAAATACACTGCCCCTAGAGCATGAGCACTTGACTCTTCTCAAGATGAGGGTTTTAAATGGCTGTGACATCACAGGGGATGGCTATCTACGGAATGGCTGACTGCATAGCATCATGGGTGATCTTGAGTTCCTGGGCTTCTTACTTTCACTTTGTAACACGTGCAGCCACCACATGGTGCGTCTTATCATCAGGTGCATGTTATAAAGTGAAAAATATGCTGTTTATTTATGTAATTTATTTATTTTGCTATATTATATGTATTATATTTTATGTCCATATACATATTTATCATGGCATACTATTGGTCATTAATTTATTTTTATGCATTTTGGTTTTTCTAAGCATTGGGATTAGCACTTGCAATAATGCATATTCTGTTAAATTTGTGTATTCGTTGTAGTGTTTACCTATTACTAGTAGGTGTCATTGGCATTCTCCTGAACTATGCACATGTACCGTGGCTCATTCATCTGGTCTTCCGACCTCTCTTTCTTCTTTCTGCAGGACCTGCGATGATGTCGCCATGCTCACAACGTGGTAAGCGCGGTGTTGTCATCGCAGGTCCTGCTGAATGAAGATAGAAGGACCTTCTATCTTCATTCAGCAGGACCTGCGATGACATGACCATGCTTACCGCGTGGTGACATAATCGCAGGTCCTTTTGCAGGTCCTGAAGAAAGAAGAGGATACCGGCTGCGTGATCAAGTGGATGAGGTGAGTTTTTTATAAATTATTTTTAACCCCTGAATGGCCACTTTATTTAGCATATTGTCTTAAGAATGCTATTATTTTCCGTAACCATATTATAACAGAAAATAATAAAATCACCCGAACACCGAACCCGAACTTTAGTGAAAAAGTCCGGGTTCGGGTCCCAGTACCCAAACTTTGCAGTTCGGTACGAACCCGAACTTTGCAGTTTGGTACAAAACCGAATGTAGTTTCCAAAATGGGGTCACTTTTTGGAATTTCCACTGTAGGGATACCTGAGTCCCTGGAAATGCAACATGAAGCCCAAAGACCATTTCAGTAAAATTTGCTCTCCAAAAGCTAAATGCGTCTGGTGTGTTGCTTTTTCTCCTGTTTCCCATAGTGAAAATGAAACATTTGGGACTAAAAATATAATAAATAATTTTTCATTCATACAGCCAAGTGTTTCTAAATTCTATGAAACACCTGTGAGGTCAAAACAGTCACTACACCCTTACATAATTTTTGAGAGGGGGGCCTTATCCAAAATAGGGTCATATCAATTATCTATAACTCCAACAATTTCCTCTGTATGGGTACCTAAGGGTCTCTTCAAATATGACATGGCACCATGGTGCCCGAAAACCATTTCAGCAAAATCTGACCTCATAAAGCCATACGGTGCTCCTTACCTTCTGTGCGCATACAGCAGTTCACTATCACATAAGGGAGTTTTTTGTAAACTACAAAATCAGGGTAATCAATAAAGATGTTTGCTTAGCTGTTAACCCTTACTGTGTTATAGAAAAGCATAGATTGAAATGGAAAATATGCAAAAAATTGTCAGTTTTGGGTCGTTTCTATTATGTAAGCTCCTCAAAGTGACTTTAGAACTAAATTATCTGGTTATGACATTTTCTCGAAAACTTTAAAAATTGCTTATAAAATTATAAGCCTTCTAAATTCTTAAAAAATAAAATGACATTTAAAAATAATGCAAAAAGTAGACATGTAATGAATGTTAATTAATAACTATTTTGTGAGATATCACTATCTGTCTTAAAAGCAGAATAATTCAAATTTTAAAAAAATGCTATTTTTTTAAATGTTATGTAAATTTAGGATTTTTTTACAAATAAATCTAAAAGATAACCACTAAAAAAAGTAAAAAAAGATGTGCGACAACAACAAAAAAAGCGCAGAATCACTTGGATAAGTAAAAGCATTCAAAAGCTATTACCACATACAGTAAATTGACACATCAGATTTGCAAAATTAGGCCGTGTCAGGACGGTGAAAACTTGTTGTGTCTTGAAGGAGTTAACAACTGGTGTCTTCCCTTCACAAGGAGCCATGCCTGATCAATTAAGTTCCCTTGTGACCCTGTGACATTTTGTGAAGATGTATTGTATCATCTTGATTCTAACTTGTTTCTTTTGATTTCTGAGAATTGATCTCTTTGAAATAAACACTACCTGACATGGTGTATAGAAATTGTTCTGTGACAGTGACCTGGCAATTCAAGGTACAGAATACATAATACCTACTTCAGTGGGTTCATACACTGGATCTTGGAAAGAAAATACTGTGCTTTCTTCATCTTTGAAACATAAATACATACCAGTTTTGTTTAGGATCAAGATCCACATAAAATCACTTGAATTGCACCCAGTGCATCAGGTCACTTACATTATAACTGTCCTACTCCATAATTGAATATATGGGTAACACAATAGTTTTTGTGGTCATATAAATGATGAGCACAGCTGCTAACTATTTATATTCATCCCTCTCCAATAGCACTTATAGTGTCTTGAAAAAGTATTCATACTGCTTGAACTATTCCACATTTTTCACGTTACACCCACAAACTTAAAGGATTATTCCCATCTTGGACAATAGGGGTATATTGCTAAGATATGCCCCCATTGTCTTATTGGTGTGGGTCCCACGGCTATTTCCGTCGGCTACATAGAAATGAATGGGAGCGGTGGCAGCGCAAGCGCGGTCCGCTCCCATTCATTTCTATGAGCGCAGTGGGGAGCTGCGCCTGCTGGTGGCCGGACCCTGGGAAACCTGGGGTCCTCCATGCGCAGTGCTCCCCGATCCGTTCTCGATATAGGTGTGGATCCCAGCTGTGGGACCCGCACCTATCAGACAACGGGGGCATATCCTAGCGATATGCCCCCATCGTCTAAGATGAGAATACCCCTTTAAATGACTAGGGCATATCTATGCATATTATATTAACCTACAAAATACTCTCAAAGGGAACAAAAGAGTGATGCCCAAACAAAACATATGATAAAAATGTAACGTTTATTCACAAAAAATCAAATACATATCATTAGAAACATAAAAGGGGCAAAAACATCAGATAATGGTAATAATGACCACAAATGCTGTACCAAATCACTGGCTCTCAGATCACAGAACCCCGAAGAGAATGTAAAGCATGTCAAATATCAAAGGGGGAAGGGGAGGTAGGAAAAGATAACAACCTCTTAATAGTAGGCTATAATAGGTTACAATTCCACAAAGAGAGGGATGTCCAAAAAATTCCCTCAAAAAATACTCTCAGAATAATCAGGCTATATATATATATATATATATATATATATATATATATATATATGGAACAACTAAATAATCCAGGGAAAACTGCACATTACCAAAAAGCGGGGGAGAACCCAGTACTATAGATACAACCACCAAAAAAATAAAAAAAATGGGTTCTCACAAATTGTACAAAATATGTAAATCTTTATTATGTTAAATAAAAGGAGTATATATCAGTTAGAAAGCGAAGTGGTAAAAGCATACCACAATGACAAAAAAGGAGCACATAAAAAACCCAAATGGAGGGCGCGGTGGGACGGGATACCAAACCGAGGTACTAGCCAAATATGTAACCTACGTAAAGAGCAGGGGCGTCGCTAGGGCTTTTTATCCAAATCAATCTACCACTGCCCCCCCAGAGTGGGGAATTTCCCAGGTTAGGAGTCCCTGCTTTGACTCCATATATGGCTATGTCCATATATGGAGTTAGTGTTATGAACAGTGAAAGGGGTATTCCCACTATGCTTGGGAACACCCTGTATATTTATAAGTCTAGTTTAGACTCTAATTTTAAAATACTCATGTGGGGATTTGAACTCACAACCTTCTACATTATAGGTAAGTACCTTAACCACTGGGCTATGGAGCTCAGTGGTAAGCAAATGATGAAAAACCTCATAGAAGTTCTCTTGTATAATGCAAGAGAACCTCTTAGGAGGTTTTTCAATATCAGAGAAACCTCTATGAGGTTTTTCACCACTGATTTAACACTGAGCTCAATAGCCCAGTGGTTAAGGTACTTGCCTGTGATGTAGTAGGTTGTGAGTTCAAATCCCCACAGGAAGTTTTGAAAATAAAGGCTAAATAAAGCTTAAGTACACAGCCTGTCATTTTGGGGTGTGCTTATTACTTTTTATTCAATTTTCTTGGGAGATAAAGTGTTCTGTTACACCATATAGGCGAACTTTTTTTCAATATTTTAAAAGTATGGGTGTTTTTGCATGCCTATAATGCCATTTTGTTCTTTTTTTGTGTGGAGAATGGGGTGATTTTACGTTTTTTTTAAATATTTTCAAAACTTTTTTTTTATTTTTTTACTTTTTAAGTCCCCTAAGTGGACCACAACTTACCATCATCAGATGTAAATTGCTCCATTAGTCTGTATTGAAATCATTATATCACAGTTCACTGCTGCCACCTAGTGGCCTGAACTGGGATATACTAACAATGAACCTGGAAGCCTGGTACAGGCTGAGGCTTATTTACAGAACAGGGTGTTTTCACCAATCTTCGCTGGTGGAAAGCGCGCCTGAAGAGAAATCCCGCGTCAGGACGTAGTATGCGCACGATGACCTGACGCTGCATATGGGGGTTGAGTGGGCTCATATGGGGGCTGATGGGGGCTGAGTGGTCTGATGGGGGCTGAGTGGGCTGATCTGAGGTCTGATGGGGGCTGATTTAAGGTCTGATGGGGGCTGAGTGGGCTGATTTAAGGTCTGATGGGGGCTGAGTGGGCTGATCTGAGGTCTGATGGGGGCTGAGTGGGCTGATTTAAGGTCTGATGGGGGCTTAGTGGGCTGATTTAAGGTCTGATGGGGGCTGAGTGGGCTGATCTGAGGTCTGATGGGGGCTGAGTGGGCTGATTTAAGGTCTGATGGGGGCTGAGTGGGCTGATCTGAGGTCTGATGGGGGCTGAGTGGGCTGATCTGAGGTCTGATGGGGGCTGAGTGGGCTGATCTGAGGTCTGATGGGGTCGGAAAAGGTGATCTGAGGTCTGATGAAAAATATTTTTTTCTTATTTTGCTACTCTAAAATCTGTGGTGCGTCTTATAAAGCGAAAAATACAGTAACTGTGTTGTTAGCGCATTATTACAAAATTTTTGGCCCCACTTTTGATTTTGCCCAGAGCCACATTTTGTCTAAAACCAGCCCCGGCTGGGGGGGTGACTGTGGGGGTTTTTATGCCGGGGGGTGTGACTGAGGGCCATGTTCATTGGGGCTTGGGCCCCGGATCTTTTGAGACCCTAGCAACGCCTCTAAAGAGTCACCATTACCTCAATAAAAAGTCAAAAGCGCAATAGCTAAGATGAGGTAAGGGACAGTAAAAAACATGTGGATAAATAAGGCAATACCTCAGTGAAACCAGGCAGCTCCCACCGCGGCCTCCGCCCAACGCTGTTTCGCCACGCAGGCTTCTTCCAGGGAACTTATGTGCTCCTTTTTTCATTGTTGTATGCTTTTACCACTTCGCTTTCTAACTGATATATACTCCTGTTATTTAACATAATAAAGATTTACATATTTTGTACAATTTGTGAGAACCCATTTTTTTGATGGTTGTATATATATATATATATATATATATATAATATTAGGGGCTTCCAACCAAAGAAACCACCTAAAGACATGATCAGGGGATGTGTGTCCAAGATGGCCAGAGAACACCTCGACCTGCGTTTCGCATTGTCAGAAGGTCAAAATCTGAAAAGTGTGGTGTGCATTTGTATTCAGCCACCCTGTATTCTGATAACTCTGACCAATTGCCTTCAGAAGTAACGTAATTAGTAAAAAGAGTCCACCTTTGTGTAATTTATTCTCAGTATAACTACAGCTGTTCTTTGAAGGCCTCAGAGGTTTCTTGGGGAATATTAGTGATCAAACAAGATCATGGAAACCAAGGAACACATGAGACAGGTCAGGAATAAAGTTGTAGAGAAGTGTAAAGCAGGGTTAAATTATAAAAAAAAATATCTCAAGCTCTGAACATCTTACGGAGCACTGTTCAATCCATCATTCAAAAATGAAAGGAGTATGGCACAACTGCAAACCTACCAAAAAATGGCCACCCACCTAAACTGACAGCCCAGGCAGGGAGAGCACTAATTAGAGAAGCAGCCAAAATGTCCATGATCACTTTGGAGAAGCTGTAGAGATCCACAGCTCAGGTGGGAGAATTTTTCCACAGGAAAATTATTTGTCATGTACTCCAGATGCCTTTATGGAAGAGTGGCAAGAAGAAGCTCACTTTCCAGCAGGACAATGACCGTAAACATACAGCCAGAGCTAAAATGGAATGGTTGGATTAAAGCATACTAATGTGTTAGAATGGCCCAGTCAAGCACCTAAATTCTGTATTTTCGGCGTCCACATAAAAATGAATGGACGGTGGAGGCGGGTCACGCGGGGTGCGCTCCCATTCACTTCTATGGGGAGACCGCTTGGTGGTAGCCGGACCGGAGTCCTGGACTTCCTTTGGATAGAACAAACTATGCTTTTCCTAACCTCAGCTTTTCCCTCACTATGATATTGCCTGACCCCAGTGTTTCTATTCAATAGAGACTACTACAAGAGGTTGTGGTCTGAGGGTTCCCCTGCTGTGGAGTTCAGATCCCTATACAGTTGAAGACTAGTGGGGTTGCTTAGATATTGCCCTTTAGAATAGCCCCAAGTCAAATCTGTTCAGTAGACACAGCAGACACGAATCCGTATAGTAACAAGTCTACTCCATGATACCAGCCCAAGTCCAGAGACTCTGACCACAAGACCTAAACGTTTATCTCAGTCATGTTAAAAGGGTTTTAAAGGACTTAGAAATTGATGATCTATCCTCAGAATAGGTAATCAATATCACATTGGTGGGTGTCCAACCAGCACTTCCACCGATCAGCTGTTAGGCAGTTGCTGGCATGGGAAACTATGCAGTGGAGAGAAATCTTTGTCCGCTGCGTAGTTTCCGGTGCTGGCATACTGAAGCCCAGTACCTATTCACTTGAATGTGAGTGTACAAGGAGTGTAATATTACTTATTAATATGAATATTAAATATTAATATCAACATTGAATATTAATAGTTAATATTAATAAACCCAATTTGTATCAAACTGGTTTCTAGGGGTAAAACTTGTTTCCCTAGTCTTCCCTACCTTTCCCTTGTATAAACAAACTTTATATATTTATTATATACACATATATATATTGTACAAAAGTCACTATGGAGGACATTTATTAAGACCAATGTTTAAGTCCTCTTTCTCACTGGCGTTAGGCTTGCCAGGTAGGCTGTTCCGGCAGGGGAAAGGCCTGCCGGATCCGTACTAAAGTTTGCAAACGTACTGCCGGAACAGGGGACAGGCCAGAGATATGGCAAACATGCGGCCGGGCAAAAAAACGCAGCCTCGCTGGAAGATTCCTAGCCAGCATTATTTCTCACAAAAAGCCATCCCTGCCTTGTACTCTCACATGGTGATCAACGTGGGGCTCTACCTGCTTCTCACTGTGTGGTAAGGTTCATGCCACAGTGGATACCTGGAGCAGGCCTTACAGGCAGGGACAGTACATGTCAATGTTTTTTCCGACAGCATGGTGGCAGCACCCAGGCAATGAAGCCAGGTCCTTTTGACCTCCCCACACACCCCTATATATGTCAGTGTCACTAAGACATCATTTACTATTGCTAACAGTGTGTTCCAGAGCTTGGGGAGGGGGAAAAAATCATAAAAAAGTAAACAAAAAAGAGATAACAGGGCTAGAGGGGGTTATATACCAACTTTCAGGGCAATAGGAGCAAATTTGGTTCTGCCTGAATCAATTTGGGTCCGAACCAAACTGTTTCAAAAATTAAATGAACTGGACCTGAGACGAATCTCGAGTGGTTTGCTCATCTCTACTTTTGTTCTCTCTTCTCCTGTCTTCTCCGCCACCTTCTTCCTGTTTTTCTCCCTCCTTCCTTCCCTGGGCCTACATTATATCCACATTCTAGCCAATAACTATAAAGTAGCACATCCTGATTGGTCATTTCATGATGGAATGTGTTTGCTTACAGCCATCTAATATTTATGGCTGTTCCCAAGCTACCAAAACAAGCTGTAATATGGGTTCTTGGGACCTATAATGGAATTGACCTTGTGGGTGATAAAGATCAGCTCTCTGTGTACTCCATTACAATAGCCTGACACACCCAACACACTACCAACAGTCACATAGTTACATATCCATATCAACATCCACACTAGAAATTCCTGAATAACATTCCCTCTGGGGCAAGCATAGGAATGTAAAGGAGTTTACTAAGGGGTGGTGGACCTGGAAGAAAAATCAACCTGATGGGATCAAAAGTTGGCCATTGATATATTCTGCTAAGTTAGGAGTTAGGAATCCAGTTAAATATAACAAGCTAGTAAATGCCTTAGAACACTTTCCATTACAGTGAGCTGAGCCAATACACAGTGGACAGAGCCTTCAGCTTCTGGCTCTAGCTATATATATAGAGCACAGCAGGTCCCCAAAAACCCCTTGACATGCTTGTTTTTTGACCCGGCAATTCTGTTGTATACCTGTTAGGCAAAAATGAGTCAGACTATGGAACAATACCAAATAGGTATTTAAATTCTAGGAAAATAAGGAATACGCAAAACACGGACTGGAAAACATTGAAAACTACACCGAGGTAAATCTAATATAAGCCGTTTATTACACGTAGCATATGGTGCAGTTGCCTCGGTCAACACAATACGAAAGACTAAAGCATGTTATTTTTAATTAGTTCCCATTATTCAGAGCACTAAACTGATTAACTATATTAGATTGTAGTAGCAGGATGTGTTGCAGATATGAATATTTTATAAAACTCTGGCCTTATTCAATCAGTGCCATTAATTGTAATAACAACTCTATGGCCTTGGAGCTGAAGAAAGTTCTCAATTGCATTTTTCCTGAATGTGATCATGGGGAATATGGCTACAGAAAAGTCAGGCTATTAATAAAGATACCAAATGGTAGATGGAAGGGGGAATAAAGTGAGAATTGAACATGATGCTGACATGTTGAGGTAAACCCACTTATATGCTATATACTTTTTAAAGGAAATGTGTCATCAGAAAATGATATTGTTTAAACAACGTTTTTATGTGAAACAGATTTTCTTTTACAATTCTTGTTGAGTTTGTCAAATTTTCCATGCCTCTATATATATTTAAAATATAATCATGTAATGTTTGCACTGGCCACTAGGCCTAATAAAAGGTCACAATTTCCTGTTCTATACAGGTAATTTTTTATTAGCTATGACATTATCATCACAAGCAAGATTACAATGACAGATAACGCCTCTGTATAGATAATATAAGATCGACCATTCAAAATAGGTGATATCACAGCTTATCTACGCCTTCCTTCCTGACCTCTGCCTAGGTCACAGAGAAAAAGAGAAGTCTATGAGGCTACTTCCTATCCATTGTGTCTATGGCCCATGTAGCTGCCCTCAAAGAGCAGGAAGTCTTGAAATGCTTTAATTCTAGTGGCCAATGTAAAAACTGGATGATTTTAGGGTTTATTTAACCCCTTCACGACCGCCATACGGCTATATACGTCCTATCTGCACATGCCCCGTGCAGATAGCACGTATATAGACATGCAGGCGGCCCTTTAATCCCAGCGCTGATCAGCGCTGGGATTAAAGCTCCTGCAATCTAGCAGGAGCAGGTCGGGTCCCGGCTCACAGACAGAGCGGGGACCCTGAGGAGAAGACAGGAGCGGTTTATTACCGCTTCTGTCTTCTCCTAAGCCGGAGGAGAGACTTACCTCCTCAGCGGCGCAGCAGGAAAGAAGCGGCAGAAGTGTCTCGGGGCCAGAGCAGTGCTGCAGGGTCTAAGGAGACCCTGATCAGCTCTGCCTGTGTGTAATGAGCCCCCAGGGGGCTGTTTTCCCCTGTAACTGGGGCTCCTGTGGATGCCCCAGTTACAGTGGGAAAAAAAAGTGTAAAAAAAAGAAAAAAAAAAAAAGTCAGTCCTTCAGAGGTCTTTTAATGACCTCCTGGGGGACATATTAGTTGTCAAAAATACATTAATATATAAGTAAAAAAATAAATAAAAAACAAACAAAAAAAGTGTAAAAAAAAAAAATTAAACACGCAGTTGCCAATAGAAACAGTCACCATAGTCGCCCCGTCAAATAAAATCTATACATGCTATATATCAAAATGATCGTCATCAAATAGGGAACCCATTGCAATAATTAATTTGTGCGTCAGTTTTAATATTTAAAAAAAAAATCTATAATAAAAAAAAAATCCTTTTTTTTAATAAGAATTAGCGGTTTTTGTCTAAATTAAACCTAAAAAAATATAAAATATCTTTAAAAAAACCATTCTAATAATAAGTCCTAAGTGTCAAGTAAAAAAAATAGCAAAAATTATTTTCGTATTCAAACGAAAAAAAAAATTAGGGTCACTAAGCCACCATGTGCCCAAAACACAAAAAGTTGCCTGGACATTCAGGCCTTTTATAGGTCCGGTCATGAAAGGGTTAAATACAAACAATGACATGGAAAAATAAAAACAAAATAAATTAAAAAAAAAATCTTAAAACAATGTATGTTTAACATAAAAAATTGATTTAACCCTTTAATGACCAGGCCTGAAAAAGCTTTAATGACCAAGCCAGATTGCATATGTGGCTTTATTAGAGAATAACTCATTAAAAGTAATGCACATCCAAGTAATTTTGACATTGTTTTATTATTCCTGCATATTGTACTTTATTTAGGTGGTAAAATTAGACCTATACAATTTGCATATATTTGTCACATATATACATTCATACTATACAAAACTGTCATCTGTACAGTGCACATTAAAATGAAGAAATGCACCCCATATTTTATCACCCCACTTCTACCATTTAGTGGCCCTAATCCTGTGTGTCAGGACACATGGCAGGGCCCAAAAGGAAAGGTGCACCTGGTTTCTCTCAGGGTACAGATTTTACTTGAAAATATGTCAGGACCCATTACACACTTTTATAGGCATAAAATTATATATAAAAAAACAAACATAAATGACCCCATTTTAGAAACTAAACCCCACAAATTATTAAAAAATGATTTTACAAACTTTAATTACCCTAAACACACCTATCAAATGGGGCAAAAAAAAAAAAAAACAATAAAGTTGCAGGTGTAAACTGAATACACTAAACACTGCTTAAAGGGGTTGGCCACTTTGTTAGCACTTAATAAAACTCTAAAGCAAGCAGGGAGACAATAAACTTCCTCATATATCTTCTGCAGCAGATCTGTCTGGTTCCCTTGCTATTGGAAGCCATGCCCCCTCAGTGCTGCTCTCATAGCTCCCTGGCTTGTCCATGCCTGCATGTGCACTAGTCCATGGAAGGAGTGTGCTGCTCCTGGGTCCTAAAGGCACCCTGCTTGTGTCAGAGAAGTTTCCTTCTGCTGTGACTGCAGTCCTGACGATACAGGGCTGAAGGGGCTTAGCAGAGAAACTTGTTAGAAGCTGAAATAAAGAAACTTTGCAAGAGGAAGAGAGACTGAGGAGAAGCCATGATAGACTCACTGACTGCAGTGATGTAGCAGGGCCAGGAAGGTGCTGTGGACAACAAAGTGTGAGCAATCCTAGTGTCTGTCCTGTCTATGACCACTCTGCAATGTGATCTTATCACAGACATGTTTATTCCAGCCAGACCAACAGGTCAGGAGCTTTAACCCCTTCTGAGCTGTCAGTATGGCTGAGGTCAGTGATATCAGCAGCAGTCACTGATGTCATCTGTAAATATGTGCCCTCTCCTTCCTGCACACTGTATATAGTGATATATGATGCCCCAATACAGTGATATGGGATCACCAATTTATACTGTATATAGTGATGTGTGACCCCCTGTATACAGTAATAGTTGACACCACCACCATACACTGTATATACTGATGTGTGACCCCCCACCACTGCATACAGAGATCTGTGAACCCCTGTACAGTGACCCCTTTATACTGTATATACAGATGTGTGACCCCCTGTACATTATATATAATGATGTGTGAACTCCTGTACATTATATATTGTGATGTGTGACCCCCTGTACACTGTATATAGTGATGTGTGACCCCCTGTACATGATATATAGTGATGTGTAACCCCCTGTACACTGTATATAGTGATGTGTGACCCCCTGTACATGATATATAGTGATGTGTGACCCCCTGTACATTATATATAGTGATGTGTGAACTCCTGTACATTATATATTGTGATGTGTGACCCCCTGTACACTGTATATAGTGATGTGTGACCCCCTGTACATGATATATAGTGATGTGTGACCCCCTGTACATTATATATAGTGATGTGTGAACTCCTGTACATTATATATTGTGATGTGTGACCCCCTGTACACTGTATATAGTGATGTGTGACCCCCTGTACATGATATATAGTGATGTGTGACCCCCTGTACATTATATATAGTGATGTTTGACCCCCTGTACTTTATATATAGTGACTTGTGACCCCCCTGTACGCTATATATAGCTATTTGACTACACTCATTTTCCCTTTTTTCCCAGATGAAGGGTAGTCCTATATTCATAGATGATTGATGGGCTGTCAGCTGGGAGCAGGTCGTATGATGATAGACAGGAGGCTCCTCTGTATGTCAGCAGATCGATTTGTGCAGTCCGTGCACCTAAACAGAAATCTATGACAGCTCAGAGCTGCCATAGATTTCTGGCTTCATTTGAGTCAGAAAACTGGTGAAAATGAACATAAATTTGTTGGGGTGACTGGTCACGCCCTGTCTCTGCCATTGTCACGCCCTTTAAAAAAAAAAAAAGCGCAGTTAAAAATTTGCAAACACATAGAGGGAGATTTATTAAAACTGCTGTAAAGGAAAACTGGCTTAGTTGCCCATAGCAACCAATCATATTCCACCTCATTTTCCAAAGGAGCTTTGAAAAATGAAAGATGGAATCTGATTGGTTGCTATGGGCAACCAAACCAGTTTTCCTTTACACCAGTTTTGATAAATCTGTCCCATAGTTTGCAACTTTTTAACACCACTTTTTAGGAACAAGGGAAATGATAACTCCCCCCCTTATTCTGTTTTTGGCTTACATCCAATGGCACAACTAGAAATGACTGGGCCCCACAGCAAATTTATGAAAAGGGTAACACCCCCCCCCCCTCCTTTACTGTTGGGACTGGGGCGTTCTTTCTATTGCTATGTCTGTACAACAGTTATTCACTGATAACTGGGTTATTGATATTATCTAAGGGGCTCTTGTCTCTATGGGAACACAGGTGGGTGGGGAGGTCATGTGACTGCTCCTCTAGACATGCTTGCTGCAGTGCATGCTGGGATTTTTACTTTCACTTTGCAGCTGCTCCTCCCACACAGCCTGTCTGAGGAAGCTCCTCCAGGGAAGTGTGTCATGGTGAACAGGTTAGATAAATGACATACAGCCAGTACATGTCACCTGAGAAATACTTCATAGTGTTGGCTATTGTATCAAAATGTACAGACCGGATAAATGGCACCTCCACAACACACCCCCTGAGGAAGTGTATGCAAAAAACTATTTTAACACAGATATACCATTTCACTGCCCAATATGTTGTGCCCATTGTGTGCCAGTGTGAAAAGTCAGCCATCTTATTATTAAGCCATCCTTCCTGATTTTAGAAACACCCCACATGTGGCTCTAATCTTTTGAATGGATATACCATAGGATTCGGGAGTAAAAGAGCCCCATGAGCATCTGAAGACCAACGTGGTGATTTACACATCTTGTGCTGAGAACTGTAGAGGATCTGGAGTGAAATAATAAATGGAACCCCAACTATTTTGGAATCTCCACCTCTCACGGTATTCAGAGGTGGAGTGAGCATTTTGGAACCACAGGTATTTTGTAGACCATAAAAATTAGAATTGCTATTTTTCTACCGGTATGGCATTTCAGTGCTCAGTATCCTGTGCTCAACATGTCGCATCTGAGACATACCATTCCCATTAAATTGTTAGAGTGGTTCTACTGGGTAAGGAAAGTGGGCGTAAACTGCTGTATAGGCACACAGAAGGAAAGGAGCGCCATATGGCTTTTGAGTGCAGATTTTGCTAAAATAGTTTTCATCACATTTGCAGAGCCCCTGAGGTACCCATATAGTGAAAACCTCCAAGTGACCCCATTTTGGAATCTACATCCCTAAAGTTATATATCAAGGGGTAGAATGAGCATTTTGACATCACAAGTATTTTGCAGAAATTGAATGAAAAAAGTTTTCTACTGATATGGCATTTCAGTGCTCAATATATTGTGTCCCCCATGTGCCATCTGAAACTCACACCGCGCTACTTGAATTGACAGATTTTACTGGGTGCCCAAATGTGGGTGTAAACTGCTGTAGGCTGTTGGGTTCAGAAGGGAAAGACCAACTTTTGGTATTTACGGTGCAGATTTTAATGGATTGGTTTACAGACACCATGTTGCTTTTGAACATCCTCTGGAGACCAGTACAGCTGTTCTCCGACAACCATTCATTTTTTTATTTTATTCTCAACGTAGCTGTGTGAGGGCTCATATTTTGCACAATAAGTTGCAATTTTCATTGGTTCTATTTTGGGGTACATATGACATTTGATCACTTTTTATTTCACTTTTTGTGAAGCAGGACAAAGATAGTCACAGAGAAAAAGTGGTCTAAAATGGCAGAGAAGTGCTCAAAACCCCATATGCTGTTGCGCATATCAAACCGGGGGAGCAGATCCTGCACATGTGATCTGTTGCTAACAGCAATCCCCAGCAATCTGTGATTTGTCTGATTATATAGTTTGTCACATCCGCACAATTGGTTATCTTATGTAGGATGTTTTTGTGGTACATGTGGCTCGCTGCAGCCATCCTCCATTGTATGCATTTTTGCTGGGGATTGCTGTTAGCATCGGATCACATGTGCAGGATTTGCTCCCCCGGTTTGATATGCGCAACAGCATATGGGGTTTTGAGCACTTCTCTGCCATTTTAGACCACGTTTTCTCTGTGATTGTGTTTGTACATTTACACCTGGAGGTGTGGCAACTCCAGGTTTGAATGTGCCTTGACTTAGATCTTATGGTAACATTCTGGTGCACCTGTGTAGCCTGAGTCATGTGTTATTGGTAGGTGGGACTCAGTCTCCTCCCTCCTCCCATTGGATGAGTGATCTCACGCTGGACATAACTAGGAGTTAGTCGCTGTGTGTCGGCCTGTATGCTCCTTTCGTAATTGCCCATACGGCATAGGTAGGTTAGCGTTAGGTCCCGTGCTACTCTGAGATACCTTGACGCGGTGCTCGGGCTCCGGTATGTTCTTGATATAAGAATATATTGGCGAAAGTCTCATTTTAACATCAGCATGAGGGTTTAGCCATATATTGTCAATTGCATTTACCGTTGCAGTGCACCTTTTTCCGTGATTTGCAGGACAAAGATAGGCAGCAATTCTGCCATTGCTTTTTGAGTTTGTTATTCTGGCATACACCGTGTAGGAAAAATGTCATTTTAACAGAGATACCAGTTTTATATAAAACATTTTTACGTTTTACCACTTTTAATCAAAGCAATTTTGAAGAAAAAAATGATATATTTGCTTTGCCATTTTCTGAGAGCCATATTTTTTATTTTTCTGGCAATTTTTTACAGGCTTAAGTGATATTTTCACTGGTGCCATTTTGGAGTACATGTGACTTTTTCATTGCTTGATATTATGCTTTTTGTGAGGTGGAGTGACCAAAAAATGGCTGTTCTGGTACTATTTTCATTTGTTTGTTTTTTACAGTGCTCACCCGATGGGGTAGATCATGTGATATTTTTACTGAAGCGGGCTTTACGAATGTGGCAATACCAAATATGTCTTTTCTTTTATTTTTGCTCAGTTTGAAACAATAAAAGCATTTTTGAAAAGAAAATATTTTGGTTGCCATTTTCTGAGAGCCATATTTTTTTATTTGTATGGTGATTGTCTTGTGCGGGAGCTCATTTTTTGCAGATGAGATGACGTTTTCAATGGTAATATTTTAGGGTACATATGACTTTTTGATTGCTTGATATTATGCTTTTTGTGAGGCCAGGTGACAAAAAAATGACTGTTCTGGCGCTGTTTTTTTTTTTTTACTGTTTTCATCTGACGGAGTAGATCATGTGAAATCTTTATTGAACTGGTCGTTATGGAAATGGCAATACCCAATATGGGTAAAAAAAAATTTTCCTGTGCTTGATGAGGCGAAAGGAGACATTTTTTTTTTATATTGAAACTTTTATTTTTCTATAGCTTTTTCTAATTTTTATTTTTGTCCCACTATGGGACTTTAACTTTTGGGGATGCTGTATTGTAATGCATTACACTGTCAGTAGGCCTATGAGACCTAGCATGGTGGCTAGATCCCTCTCCGACTCCATAGTAATTTCTTTGAGGTCATTAACGCAGGTGTTCCATTCATGAATAGAAGTGTTCTGATACTAAACAAACATTTCTACTGTATGAACTGTTTACTGAGCTTACTTTACATGCATTCATGTTACGTGTATTATATGTATGCAAAGTGATAGCTGCTTTTCTTTTGGTAGAGGCAATGGACAACTTTGGAGGCATTCTTTATTACTGATTTATAGACATGAGAGAAGGTTTGAAAAATTAGATTTGGCAAAGTTCCCCAAGAAACAAATTAATTTAGCATGAATTGCTATAAATCAGGTATACCCAAACCACTCTGCCTTAGGGTACGGTCACACAGAGCGGCTGAGCTGCAGGCGGTTGTGGCCATGTTGCAGTGAAGAACTGCGCAGCCAATTGGCCCACAGCTGCATTTCATTTAATAATGAAGACTGCACTGTATAGTCAGTCTACATTGTTAATGGCTATGCGGCACCTTAAATGCACCTTTAAACAGGTATGGGGTTTGGCTAGTTAGGTGGGGGCACAATATGCTGGCATACCCACTTCTCCAAACCCAGCGCTCTCCTGCCCTACAAGTGGGAGCCTTTCTTCTGCCATCTGTTTTTCCTCCTTGTCCACATCATCTAATATCCATGAGAATATGTCATCAGGAACATCCAGATCCTCCTCTCTCTGCATCTTGCTGACTTTTCTAGGAAGTAAAGCCAACAAATGGTAAGGATGACCACCATTAAGACCTGGCTCCCTTAAAGGGGTTCTGCAGTTCTGTAAAGCTGATGATCTATCCCCTGGATAGATCATCAGCATCTGATCGGCGGGGGTCCGACACCCGGGACCCCCGCCGATTAGCTGTTTGAGAAGGCAGCGGCACTGCAGGAGCGCCGCGGCCTTCTCTGTGTTTTTCTCAGGCCCAGTGATGTCACGACTAGTTTCACTGGCCTGGGCGGGGCTAAACTCTGTTCACTTGAATGGAGCTTAGCCCCGCCCAGGCCAGTGATACTAGTCGTGACGTTACTGACCTGCGGTAAACACAGAAAAGGTTGCGGCGCTCCTGCAGCGTCGCTGCCTTCTCAAACAGCTGATCGGTGGGGGTCCCGGGTGTCGGACCGCCGCCGATCAGATGCTGATGATCTATCCAGGGGATAGATCATCAGTTTTACAGAACTGCAGAACCCCTTTAAGCCATTCCAAGTCTTTTTCATACTTTCTTCCTCCCATCATTCTTGTACATGCTGATCTTGGTTTCATCTATCCAAAGAAGTCTGTTCCAGACCTGGGATGGCTTCTTTAGATGTTTTTTTGGCAAAGACTAAGACTGGCCTTTCTATTTTTGAGGCTGATTAATGGTTTTCACCTTGTATTTACTCTCATGAAGTCTTCTATTTATAGTAGACTAGACAGCTACTTCCTGGACAGTGTTCTTCACTTGGGTGGATGTTGTGAATGGGTTTTTTTTCACCATGGAAAGGCTTCTGTGATCATCCACCACTGTTGTCTTCCAGACGCCCAAGCCATTTTGAGTTCCCGAGCTCACCAGTGCACTTTTTACCGGAATGTACCAAACTGTTGATTTGGCAACTCCTAACATTTCCACTATCTATCTGATGGATTTCTTTCTTTTTTTTCTGCCTAATGATGGTCTGTTGCACTTCCATTGAGAGCTCCTTTGACCACATGTTGTGGGTTCAACAACAGCTTCCAAATGCAAATGCCACACCTACAATCAACTCCAGACCTTTTACCTGCTTAATTGATAGATTAACGAGGGAATAGCCCATGCAGCCCATTAAATAGCTTTGGTACCTTGAAGAAGAGGCATCTGCATATTAAAGAGCTGTAATTCCTAAACCATTCCTCCAATTACAATGTGAATACCCTCAAATTAAAGATGAGAGTCTGCACTTTAAGCTCATATAGATGATATAACTAAGTCTTGAATATGTTTTGGTAAACAGCTAAAATGCCAAAACTTGTCTCACTGTGCAAATATTTCTGGACCTAACTGTATGTACCATGTAACAGAGAAGGTACAGAAGACAAACAGAGCAAACATTTTTAGTAAAAATCTATTAATTCGTTTTTTACCCAAAAGTCCATCTACATAAATAAAAATGTCTCCAAAGTCAATCATAAAAACCAGCTCACCACATATCATGTATATTTTACAGCTTCATCCTATGAATGTGGGGGGATATGCCCTCTGATCTCTACCAATAAGATAACTGAAATATCATTATTGTACAGATCTCAGAAAGTGAATAGCATAACAACATAAACACCTCTGCTCAATGGAAAACAAATAAAATTCTTTTAGTTTAGCAAGTGGGAGTATTTTTCTTACTGCATATTTATTCTTCATATTTTCTGCAGGAAAATCTGCTTTATATTGAATTCATGTTAACATTAGGTACTGCATAAAATATGCTAACATATCTCTACTTCCACTTTAAAGTGCATTTTCTTTTGAGCTATATTGAGGCTACGTCTGTGCTTACTATTCCACTCTTCTTACAATAGCTATGGCTCGACAAAGAGGACTCTCATGAGGATCACAGGTTATCTGCCAGTCTTTTATTGGCAGTATGACATAGGACAGCATCTTTTAATGAATCCCATCAAATATAATGTCAGCTCCAACAGAACTTCACTGTCAAAACCAAACTTCCTAAAATGCGAATTCCCCTCCTATCACATAATTATACAATTTCTTCCTAAAAGATGATTATTAAGGATGTGCTGTTCCTAACCTAGTCAAGTTCAAACCTTCTCTGCATGCTGGTAAGGGGAAATGGAAATCATTACTTAAACTGAGTAAAATTTACACTAAGTGCTTGAACTGGATGTCAGAAGCTGTAAAACATCACAAGGCAGATTTACTAAACCTGTCTTACTTTTAGGGCTCATTCAGAAGAGTGATTTTCACATCTTTGAACTGTCTAAGTGCAGAGTGGAAAGCACATGGAGTGACACATTCAAGTCAATGGCCGGATCACAAGTTCAGTCCGATTTTCCTACTGAGTTCTACAAAAAACATACACAGGTGGAAAGCAGGTCAAACGGACTCTAAAGTTTGACCTTTTCAAGTCCTCTTGCCTCAATGAACCGAATAGATCCACTAAAAGATACACTTAAATACCTTTTTCAGATATTGAAACTTCTACTCTCAACAGAGAGCTAAAATGTGATGCAAACAGCTCCGTAATAGATAAATCAATTCCATTTTACTAGAGAGAAGATTACACCAGTCTTTATGAATGAAAGGTAAGAGTGAAAAGGTATAAAACCTGCAGAAAAGTAACAGTGATATTTGTTAGGATCTGCAGTTTCCAGAGTGCAGTGCCCTTATCTCTTAATACCTGGCTATAGTTATGTGATACCAATCAATAAGAAAAAAGTTGCCTCGTTTCACAAATAGTTTGTAGGGAAGACAGAAAGAACAGAGGATATGTGATACAAAGGTTACATTTTGGGAAACATCAGCACATTTATGTAACAGGACATTATCAGTCAAACTGAGGACAGGAAATGGAAGGGCACAATGTACACTAGTATAGTCTTATGTGAGATAGTGAGTAGATACGGAATGTTTCCTAGGCCTCATTTATGAAAATATTTTCCTGTAATTAAAATAAAAAGATATAAAAATGAAGCCACACACTGAACTAAGCTTTAAAGGGGTATTCTAGCCAAAAGCTGGGACCCCCAACTAGTTGCTAGAAGGGGTATTACCATTCTCATGTATAAGGCACTGAGACATGTGGGAGTTGACTTCATCCCCAAGTTGGCTCAGTTCTTGAAGAGACAGAATTTGTCTCTTCCCACACCATGCCATAAATATACGGCGTGGCAAGCTGAACGTTAGGGTACCATGCCATACATTTACAGCAGGGAGATGGCAGCAGCACAGGAACTGAGCCGTCGCCATCAGCAGTGGGGGTCAGCTGTAACATACTACTGACACCCTGCTGCAATGGCCGAGACAGGTGGTTATACTGATTCCGGCAGTTTAGCCCTTAGAGGACCTTGTGATTTTCCATTTTTGCGTTTTCGTTTTAAACCCCCGCCTTCCGAGAGCCATAACTTTTTTATTTTTCAGTTCACATAGGCTTCTTACTCATGTGTTACCTTACCAATAGCATAGTGACAGATGACAGTGGTTTACAGGGAGAAGGTGTCCCTCCCTTCTCCATATGGCCCACCACAATGCAATCATAAGTTTTTAATGGTTGCTATGGGCCCCTAGTCTGCCATGTACCAAAGCCTACCTGGTCCTGTGTCAGTGTAAAACTGACATATACAATACACTGCAATAGATGACTTTTGCCGTGTAATGTAAACAATAGGCGCACTGTATGATAAAGTGGGACTGAAAAAAGATGAATTGGTAAAAAAAAAAGGGAGAAAAAAGATAAACTAATGATTGGTATCACTCTGTCCATAGCAACCTGATCTATAAAAGGATCATGTTACTTATCCCGGGAGATGGATGTATACGGTGATACAAAGTACAAAATAAACTATATAAATTTGGCACTGCTATGATCGTACCAACCCGCAGAATAAAGTTATGAAATCTAATATATACTGCATGGAGAACCCCATAAAAAAAAAAAAAAAACACAGAGAATTGCAATTTTTGCCCACCTCAACTCGCAAAAATGGAAATAAAAAGTGATCAAAAAGTCAATGGTACACCAAAATGGTACCAATAAAAACTACAGTCCGCAAAAACAAGCCCTCAGCCAGCTACATTGGCAAAAAAATGAAAATGTTATGGATGTTAGTATATGGCGATGCAAAACAACGGATTTAAAATTTTTAAAAAAAAGTGATTTTATGATGCAAAAGTAGTAAAACATGAAACAACTCATTTCATTTGGTATCACCATATACACTTTGTATTTTTTTTTAAAAGAAAAAAGTACCAACTGAAATTTATCACTAACATATAGTACAATGGGTCACGCAAAAACATTCTCAGAATCGCATGGATAAGTAAAACCATTCCAAAGTTATTACTGCATAAAGTGACACATCAGATTTGAAAAATAGGAATTTGTCTTTAAGAAGAAAGTAGGCTTTATCTTTAAGGTGTTAAACAGATAAAACTTTTGGATGTACAGGAGGATATCCATTATGCAAATTATATGGTCAAATTGAAAATCTGTGATAGAAAATGTGGTCATAGAGTAATTTTCTCAAAGGGCTTTGAAGAGGTTTCACTGTATTTGAAAAATGAATTACTTCTTGAAGCCTCCTTAAAGAGGACCTTTCACCACTCCTGACATGCCTGTTTTAATAGCTTCATGCATTCCCCACGTACCAACAATTCTGGAGCATCTATTCTTATGTCTGTATGTTGTGCCATTCCTCTATTATTTGCACTAGAAGTTATGAATGAATTGCTATTTGTCTTCAGTAAGGGAACAGAGGGGAGGTAACAAGTTAGGGGTGTGTCCCTGCACAGTCTGAACATGGCAGCACTGATTGGCTAGAGTCAGTCTGTGCAGGTACACACCCCCAACTGGTCACCTCCCCTCTGCACCTTTACTGAAGACAAATAGCAATTCATTCATAACTTCTAGTGCAAATAATAAAGGAATGGCACAACATAGAGACATAAGAATAGATGATCCAGAATTGTTATTACATGGGGAATGCATGAAGCTATTAAAACAGGTATGTCAGGACTGGTGAAAGGTCCTCTTTAAATGTGAGAGGTTCTCATTAACGATTTCCCGCACTGCATGTACAGGGTGGGTACCTGGTGCAATGGTACAGGCTCATAATGCTGACATCACACAGCAGACCACAGCATATACATGACACATGTACAGTGAATGCTACAAATTTTGAAAAGTGATAAATCAATGGTGGAATTGGTGTTACACCACAATAGTGTCACTGAAAAATAACACTCATTGCATAAACAGTAAGCTTCATGCAATGAGCTACATCAGAGGCTAGCTGTCACATTTTGTCATATTCCATTAATTACATTCCAAAAACAACCTTTTAAAAAACGTTAAAAAAAATCCAACAGTGCAATGTGCTTTTAAAGAGGCTATTTGTTACCACCAGCTACTATGTGTTTATCCATACCCATATATGTCCAAGGTCATTTTTGACATTACTATTGCTGTTTTGACATGAAAGAGCTTGAAAGGAGTTGCATAGAGTCATAGGAGACCCCAGATGGTCATCCATTACTTGTAAGGGCAATTGGGACATTTTTTTATTTGAATCAAATCTGAATCAAATTTCAGGAAATTCACTCATCCTCATTGTTGACCTATCCTCAGGATAGGTCATACCAGATTGGTAGCAGTCCAACACCTACCTCCCCAGCCATCAGTTGTTTTCGACAACTTCAGGCAGCAGAAAACAATAAAGTGGATGGAGCTGGAAGCAGAAAGCTCTGTCCAATGTGTACTGCCTGTGCCATCTTAAAGGGTCGACAATGTCTGATGGGTGCGGGTCCCACCTCTGGGACTCATACCTATGCTTAAAACAGAGCCCAAAAAGTCCAAGAAGGTGCACCACGCATATGTGGCCGCTCTCCATTCATTCCTATGAGGGTGCTGAAAATAACCGAGTACTGGCACGGCTATTTCCGTAGAAGTGAATGGAGTGGTGGCTGTGCTTGCAGGGTGCACCTCCCATTTGTTGCAATAGGACGTCTGAAAATAGCCGGCAATTTTCGGCACTCTCATAGGAATGAACGGAGGGTAGAGCGTATGCTCGGTGTGCTCTCCTGGACTCTGCATGCTCTATTCAGAGGTGGGACCGGCACCTTTCAGGCATTGGCTGCATATCCTAGCGATATGCCCCTAATGTCTGAGATCGGAATAACCCTTTCTTGCAGCATAGCCCCCATTCAAGTGAACATGTCAAGGACATGTCATGTTCTTCCTTTGGCAGTACTGGACTCTCAGTATGTAGCGGGTAAAGATCACATACATCATGAAGTATGTTCTGTTTTTAAGACTATCTACAATATACAACTATACATTAAAAGCCATAAGGTTATTGTGACTCTGTGAGACAGCTCTGTCAATTTACATCATGAAAGTGTGAAACAAGAGAACTGGACAAAGAGATAAAGAGAACATATTGGCAGTGACAGATGCTTGATAACATTAGGAAATGGTGAATTACGAAAGATCTAGAAAACAGGAAGAAGACAAAAAGAGCTCTGACACAGTAACATCCCATTCCAGGAACATTAGTCTGTTGCATCGAACATTATTATTTTCCTAAATTGCCGAATACCAATAATTTTTTAACGGATGACTCTGCTAGGACAACTATAAGGAATCTAATGGCTTACATTGTACCCAGTGTAAGATGCTCTCTCTGGCATGTCCCACTGATGTTTAATAAAAACAGACAGGCAGATGACAGTGAAAAATAATGTAGGAGGTTTAAAGGGACAGAAGTAATAAGCCTTAAGAACACTTCTCATGTATTTCCTTTTTAATTTCATTTATTATGTGTCATTTTGTAGCAGATAAAAAATGTCTTTTGTATTTTTTACAAGTTTGTATTTATTTGTTTGAAGGTCACATTAGGCTGCTTTCACATGTGCGTTTTTGCTGGATCTGTCATGGATCAGTAAAAACGCTTCCGTCATGATATGCATGTTATGAACGGATCCGGTTGTATTATCTCTAAAATAGCCATGACGGATCCGTCTCTAAAAACATTGCAAGTCAATGGGGGATGGATCCGTTTTCTTTTGTGTCAGAGAAAACGGATCCGTCCCTATTGACTTACATTGTGAGTCATCATCCCAGGAAGCACTCAAAAACACTGCTTCTGGCGCTTTTGTGTGCATCATGGGAATGTAATGAAACAAAACAGAATACATTCTGGTGCACTTGTTCCATTCAGTTCAGTTTTGACCCCCATTGACAATGAATGAGGACAAAACAAGCGTTTTCCCGCTATTGAGATCCTATAACGGATCTCAATAGCGGAAAGGCAGATGTTAAAGTATCCTTAGAGGTATGCGATTTTTTTTGCACGGTCTGTATAGCACTGTCCTGCACTGTCTGTGTATGTTTTATGGCAGCTGCAATGAATGTTTGTTACTGGTCAGAAAAGTGTTAATAGTAGATACCAATACAGTGACCAGGAAGAGTAGGTGGGTGTACAGTCCCTTCTCCGGTGACCAAAAGTGCCAGACAGCCACCAGGCAGTTTAAGGGTCTGAGGCCTAGATGAAAAATATGGGGCAGATTGTTTCATGCAAGAACAGGCTTAAAGGACTTGAAAGTGCGATCCTTTAAGTGCTTACAGAGTAGAACTACTTATGTAGTCCAGTATATCATGTCAGCCTGTATATATTTTAAACACTAGTAACCTATAAGACCTTGCCTCTGGGCCTAATAGGCTTCCATTAGGCCTACCATACCATTGTGGGGTGTGGCAAAGATAGAGTTAAGAGAGAGCCCCCATTCCAGCTTTCTAATGACTCCTATGCTGATAACGCCAGCTCTGATACCAGCCCTGGCAGCAGTAGGTGCTGGAATGTAATCAAAGTGTAAGAAAGGGTTAAAGGCCATGTACACCTTTGGGGGTATTTTTTTTACTAGTGCTTTGTACTCATTATGGGCGAAAACTCATGTTTTAAATTGGTCTTTATTAAAAATATGGAGTACATTTCTCTGTACAGAGCTGAGATGCTCTACTAGCAGGACCTGAATTTTATCAATACTCTGTCAGACAGGGAGCTGACGGACTTCTTATCTCTGCTCTCAGACCTTAAAAACACTCATCATGGCTCATTCCTAATCTTACTGTATGTATCTGGCTTAAATAAGTGTTTTGACCACTTAGTAATTTAGAGATAAGGGTTACTAAATGACCGTTAGAAACTGAAAGTAGGATGCACACAGCTAGAAAAACAGTTAATCCTTTGTGACAGAACGGCTTAATATTTTTAGACCAACTGAAAAAATGATTTTTAGCCCCAAATGAGTAAAATGCAATCATAAGAAAAAATTGCCCCTGAAGGTTTACATAGCCTTTAATAACACAAATCAAGGTTCTTTAGGGGTTGAAGGGAGTCTGTCACCAGTTTTATGGTGTCCTAACTTAAGGCAACAAACACTAGTGGCATGTCTCCTTAGAAATATAGTGGGTCACCTTGTTTAATTGACACAGCCATTTTGCCAAAATCTTGTATTGATGATACTGATTCATATGGAAAAAAAATCTGTCAATCAGCGGCAGGTGGGTAGAGAAAGCTATGAGTTCATTGGAATGCGCTGGAGCTGTTCGAATTTAAAACTGGGACAGATTCCCTTTAACAACACAAAATGTACAACAAGCAAAGAAACCCTCTTCACAAACTTAAAACCCCCAGCGACTATCCCCAGGGGAAAATGCAAATTGCAGAATTCAGAAATACAAACAAATAAAAACTACATATGTGAATGCTTATCACGAGATAATAACACGTCCAACAATATGTTATGAGACTAGAGATGGGCAAATCAATTCTCTGCAAATCAAATCTGCTAAAAATTTCCCAAAAGGTTCAGATTTTAGTGAGTCTGAAACATTTAGGATTCGTTCTGCATGAACTACTCAAAATGGTCGCCTCCAGATCAGAAGACAGTGAAGATGAAGAATGATCATATGACCTCTAGAACAGCCAATTACAAGAGACTATAGCTGTCAGTCACTGATGACAACAGCCATCAGGAAATGCTGCTGATTTGTGGGGTTATATGTCTGACACATAGAGACAGTAAAACACAGAATCCAGATAAGTTAGTGTCAGTGAGTGTGTTTCATAACAGATTTATAATGGATAAATTGTAAAAGTTGATAGGGACAGATTTTAGAGAGAGACAGGAGTCAGAATCAGTCAGTCAGTGTGTCAGGCACAGGCAGGCTGGCAGCCATTGTTGGGAGTGCTCCAGCAGCTGGTAGCTATACAATTTATTTTTAATGAGAACAGGGGAGGATTGACCATAGACCTTACAGGGAAATTTCCCTCTGGGGCGATGCCCAGGGGGCCAGCCAGTGGGAGTTTTTGGGGGATGTATTCTGTGCTGCTAGCAGTATTTTGTGATGGACTGTGGTATTTGGCTCTGTTCGGGTGGTATAATGTACCACAATATGGTATTGCTGGCCCTGCCTTCCATTAATTTGGACCCAACTACAAAACAGGGCCACTTTTCATATTTTTTCCAGGGCCACTTTAAATTCCCAGCCTGTCCCTGAATGAGAATCACCCCAATCTGCATCACATAATTTACAAATTTATAATAATATATTCATCCTGGCCCTGATGGTGCTTCCTGCTGAAACGGTTGTGAGTGATGGGAAATCACATTACCCATTGTGATTGTACATTATCTTATTGACATAGTGCCACCAAAAATTGGCATATTTATCTGCATCAAGCATTACACAGCGTCGTTTTCAGTCTCTGTAAAAATTTTGTTCAAAAAACATAAATTTAAATCCTGTTGCTTATTGTGCTGATACATATATGAGTGATATTTAAAGGTATGGTTGCACAACATATAATGAACAATAAAAGTAGAAATAAATTTAAATATATGTGGCACTATGCCGACTAAAGATAGAAAAGGAAGTCCTTAGTTACACATATTTGCAAATGCGTGATCATGCCCACTCACCAATCGTCACGGTAACTTCCTGTGGAGTGGGTCCCTACACTCATCTATGCCTCTGTTCAGACTACATCCAAGTCTCCATTGTTCAGGGCGTGTGAGACGCCCATTCACCCAGGACTTCCTGGTGGGATACCTATTTAGCTGGTCTCACACGCCCTGAACAATGGAGACTTGGATGTAGTCTGAACAGAGGCATAGATGAGTGTAGGGACCCACTCCACAGGAAGTTACCGTGACGATTGGTGAGTGGGCATGATCACGCATTTGCAAATATGTGTAACTAAGGACTTCCTTTTCTATCTTTAGTCGGCATAGTGCCACATATATTTAAATTTATTTCTACTTTTATTGTTCATTATATGTTGTGCAACCATACCTTTAAATATCTATAGTTCTGCTTTATGGATATGCACTTATGGAAAAAAATATATATATATATCGTTGGTCCAAACTTTTTATTTTTTAACATATATGAGTGATGTCATGTCATGTCACTCATTGTTCTGTTCTGCGGTGGTCGTAACTAGGGGCAATGGCCTGACTGATGTGTGTGGGACAATGGAAATACAAATAGGGAAATCTTCTAAACTGTACATTTTATATAAATACATTCTATTAGTAATAATATTAGTATGGCTATATCTAATTATACAAACTACATTTGTGAGATGGGAATACCCCTTTAACTGGTAATCAGGTCTCATCCACAAGACAGGGAAATACAGGGACTGAAATACATGAGTACCTCCCCCGCCTCTCTTATCTGAGCAGTGGCTGAGTGTACAGTATGTTCACAATGGAAAGCTCCTTATCTCTTTCTGTATCACACTCTATAAAGATACAACAATAGCTTCAAAGACAGTATCACACCTAATAGAGTTAGATACACAGGTCAGCAGAAAACTCACACAAGGTAGGATTAGATACACAGTTTAGCAGAGAGTATCACCACTAATAGAATTAGATACACAGCTCAGCAGACAGTATCACACATGATAGGAATAGATACACAGTTCAGCAGACAGTATCACACATGATAGGAATAGATACACAGTTCAGCAGACAGTATCACACATGATAGGATTAGATACACAGTTCAGCAGACAGTATCACACATGATAGGATTAGATACACAGTTCAGCAGAGAGTATCACCACTAATAGAATTAGATACACAGCTCAGCAGACAGTATCACACATGATAGGATTAGATACACAGTTCAGCAGACAGTATCACACATGATAGGATTAGATACACAGTTTAGCAGACACTGTCACCCAGAATAGGATTAGATACACAGTTCAGCAGACAGTATCACACAGGATAGGATTAGATACACAACTCTGCAAACTGTATCGCACATGATAGGATTAGATACACAGCTTAGCAGATGCTGTCGCCCAGAATAGGATTAGATACAGAGTTCAGCAAACAGTATCACACATGATAGGATTAGATACACAGTTTAGCAGACAGTATCACACATGATAGGATTAGATACACAACTCTGCAAACAGTATCACACATGATAGGATTAGATACGCAGTTTAGCAGACACTGTCACCCAGAATAGGATTAGATACACAGTCCAGCTGACAGTAACACACAATGTTTGGATACTCTATTTAGTTTTCCTTTTTTCTCATGTGTTTGACTTTAGTACATTAAATATTCTCAATAGATCTCATCACATTTACCTTGGTCTGCCGATAAATATCTCACATCTGAGGCCAGCAGCTCTAAACAAAAGAAAAAGCAGCTGAGCAGTCAGCTAAATGTGGAGCACTCACCGCCCAGTGGTTGTGACGTGTATTGCAGTTTTTTAGAGTTTAGTTACAATCTCGCGATATTATGTTGTTTTGCTATCAGGACAAAACTGTCACCACTCTGAGTTTGGAGATAAGTTAAGTGTGGACGCATCTGTACCTCCCCAGCCATCAGTTGTTTTCGACAACTTCAGGCAGCAGAAAACAATAAAGTGGATGGAGCTGGAAGCAGAAAGCTCTGTCCAATGTGTACTGCCTGTGCCATCTTAAAGGGTCGACAATGTCTGATGGGTGCGGGTCCCACCTCTGGGACTCATACCTATGCTTAAAACAGAGCCCAAAAAGTCCAAGAAGGTGCACCACGCATATGTGGCCGCTCTCCATTCATTCCTATGAGGGCGTTGAAAATAACCGAGTACTAGCATGGCTATTTCCATAGAAGTGAATGGAGTGGTGGCTGTGCTTGCAGGGTGCACCTCCCATTTGTTGCAATAGGACATCTGAAAATAGCCGGCAATTTTCGGCACTCTCATAGGAATGAACGGAGGATAGAGCGTATGCTCGGTGTGCTCTCCTGGACTCTGCATGCTCTAT
Source organism: Rhinella marina (assembly GCA_900303285.1). Classification (NCBI taxonomy): domain Eukaryota; kingdom Metazoa; phylum Chordata; class Amphibia; order Anura; family Bufonidae; genus Rhinella; species Rhinella marina. The sequence continues at coordinate 11,027 of ONZH01015476.1, read as the reverse complement.
TCAGAGGTGGGACCGGCACCTTTCAGGCATTGGCTGCATATCCTAGCGATATGCCCCCAATGTCTGAGATCGGAATAACCCTTTCTTGCAGCATAGCCCCCATTCAAGTGAACATGTCAAGGACATGTCACGTTCTTCCTTTGGCAGTACTGGACTCTCAGTATGTAGAGGGTAAAGATCACATACATCATGAAGTATGTTCTGTTTTTAAGACTATCTACAATATACAACTATACATTAAAAGCCATAAGGTTATTGTGACTCTGTGAGACAGCTCTGTCAATTTACATCATGAAAGTGTGAAACAAGAGAACTGGACAAAGAGATAAAGAGAACATATTGGCAGTGACAGAGGCTTGATAACATTAGGAAATGGTGAATTACGAAAGATCTAGAAAACAGGAAGAAGACAAAAAGAGCTCTGACACAGTAACATCCCATTCCAGGAACATTAGTCTGTTGCATCGAACATTATTATTTTCCCAAATTGCCGAATACCAATAATTTTTTAATGGATGACTCTGCTAGGACAACTATAAGGAATCTAATGGCTTACATTGTACCCAGTGTAAGATGCTCTCTCTGGCATGAGTCCCACTGATGTTTAATAAAAACAGGCAGATGACAGTGAAAAATAATGTAGAAGGTTTAAAGGGGCAGAAGTACAGTATATACTGGCGTATAAGACTACTTTTTAACCCCTTAAAATAATGGCTACAGTGGGGGGTCGTCTTATACGCCGGATATACGGGGGCCGCACTGTGTGAGGTGTTTTTTTTTTCCCCGTCAGCGCGTAGAGAGCCGCTTCCTGGGACCGCCGCGCATGCGCGGCAGTCCGCCTCTCACAGTCATTAGAAGAGGCTTAGTACGCGCTGACGGGGCGGCGCGCTGTATGCTAATGCAGCCGCCCCGTCACAGCGGTCGGCGTCACAGAGCTGGGGGTCACAGGCGGCACTTACAGAAGCATGTCGGATCTTCATTAATATCACAGCATGGATGCGAGGGGAAAGCTGGCGGTGCAGTAACGCCAGATTCACCTCGCATCCATGCTGTGATATTAATGAAGAGCTTACATGCTGGTGTAAGTGTGCATATTGCTACAATAAGTGCCGACCCCGCCCCCCTTCTCCTCCTGGTGACTCCCCGCCCCTGCACTAATCCTATTGGTTATACCTCACACAGTGCGGCCCCCTGCTCTTAGCATACTGAAGTAGCATACTATTCTCTATATTCTCAGGAGGATTTTGAAGGCTTTTAAAGGGAAACTGTCATGCCAGCAAGACCTGTTACAATATTGCAGCTTACAGTTATGATCACCAGGCACTTGCTCTCTTGTTTGTTTTGCAAAGTTTTAGCTTTACCGTACATGTTTGAAACAACCTTATGTTTATAAGTGACAGTTTTGCTGCTATATACAGTACCTGCATGTCATATGCATTTGAATTAAAATTAACATGTTGAAATCAAAGCAGACTTTTTTTCATTTGGGAGAGGGGTAGTCTTATACAGTGAGTATATACCAAATTCTATATTTTTAGGGCAGAAGTTGGGGGTCGTCTTATACGCCGGCATATACGGTAATAAGCCTCAAGAACACTTCTCATGTATTTCCTTTTTAATTTCATTCATTATGTGTCATTTTGTAGCAGATAAAAAATGTCTTTTGTATTTTTTACAAGTTTGTATTTATTTGTTTGAAGGTCACATTAGGCTGCTTTCACATGTGCGTTTTTGCTGGATCTGTCATGGATCAGTAAAAACGCTTCCGTCATGATATGCATGTTATGAACGGATCCGGTTGTATTATCTCTAAAATAGCCATGACGGATCCGTCTCTAAAACCATTGCAAGTCAATGGAGGACGGATCCGTTTTCTTTTGTGTCAGAGAAAACGGATCCGTCCCTATTGACTTACATTGTGAGTCATCATCCCAGGAAGCACTCAAAAACACTGCTTCTGGCGCTTTTGTGTGCATCATGGGAATGTAATGAAACAAAACAGAATACATTCTGGTGCACTTGTTCCATTCAGTTCAGTTTTGACCCCCATTGACAATGAATGAGGACAAAACAAGCGTTTTCCCCGCTATTGAGATCCTATAACGGATCTCAATAGCGGAAAGGCAGATGTTAAAGTATTAGTAGTAGTTTTTTTTTGCATGGTCTGTATAGCACTGTCCTGCACTGTCTGTGTATGTTTTATGGCAGCTGCAATGAATGTTTGTTACTGGTCAGAAAAGTGTTAATAGTAGATACCAATACAGTGACCAGGAAGAGTAGGTGGGTGTACAGTCCCCTTCTCCGGTGACCAAAAGTGCCAGACAGCCACCAGGCAGTTTAAGGGTCTGAGGCCTAGATGAAAAATATGGGGCAGATTGTTTCATGCAAGAACAGGCTTAAAGGACTTGAAAGTGCGATCCTTTAAGTGCTTACAGAGTAGAACTACTTATGTAGTCCAGTATATCATGTCAGCCTGTATATATTTTAAACACTAGTAGCCTATAAGACCTTGCCTCTGGGCCTAATAGGCTTCCATTAGGCCTACCATACCATTGTGGGGTGTGGCAAAGATAGAGTTAAGAGAGAGCCCCCATTCCAGCTTTCTAATGACTCCTATGCTGATAACGCCAGCTCTGATACCAGCCATGGTAGCAGTAGGTGTTGGAATGTAATTAAAGTGTGAGAAAGGGTTAAAGGCCATGTACACCTTTGGGGGTATTTTTTTTTTACTAGTGCTTTGTACTCATTATGAGCGAAAACTCATGTTTTAAATTGGTCTTTATTAAAAATATGGAGTACATTTCTCTGTACAGAGCTGAGATGCTCTACTAGCAGGACCTGAATTTTATCAATACTCTGTCAGACAGGGAGCTGACGGGCTTCTTATCTCTGCTCTCAGACCTTAAAAACACTCATCATGGCTCATTCCTAATCTTACTGTATGTATCTGGCTTAAATAAGTGTTTTGACCACTTAGTAATTTAGAGATAAGGGTTACTAAATGACCGTTAGAAACTGAAAGTAGGATGCACACAGCTAGAAAAACAGTTAACCCTTTGTGACAGAACGGCTTAATATTTTTAGACCAACTGAAAAAATGATTTTTAGCCCCAAATGAGTAAAATGCAATCATAAGAAAAAATTGCCCCTGAAGGTTTACATAGCCTTTAATAACACACATCAAGGTTCTTTAGGGGTTGAAGGGAGTCTGTCACCAGGTTTATGGTGTCCTAACTTAAGGCAACAAACACTAATGGCATGTCTCTTTAGAAAAATAGTGGGTCACCTTGTTTAATTGACACAGCCATTTTGCCAAAATCTTGTATTGATGATACTGATTCATATGGAAAAACAATCTGTCAATCAGCGGCAGGTGGGTAGAGAAAGCTATGAGTTCATTGGAATGCGCTGGAGCTGTTAGAACTTAAAACTGGGACAGATTCCCTTTAACAACACAAAATGTACAACAAGCAAAGAAACCCTCTTCACAAACTTAAAACCCCCAGCGACTATCCCCAGGGGAAAATGCAAATTGCAAAATTCAGAAATACAAACAAATAAAAACTACATATGTGAATGCTTATCACGAGATAATAACACGTCCAACAATATGTTATGAGACTAGAGATGGGCAAATCAATTCTCTGCAAATCAAATTTGCTAAAAATTTCCCAAAAGGTTCAGATTTTAGTGAGTCTGAAACATTTAGGATTCGTTCTGCATGAACTACTCAAAATGGTCGCCTCCAGATCAGAAGACAGTGAAGATGAAGAATGATCATATGACCTCTAGAACAGCCAATTACAAGAGACTATAGCTGTCAGTCACTGATGACAACAGCCCAATCAGGAAATGCTGCTGATTTGTGGGGTTATATGTCTGACACATAGAGACAGCAAAACACAGAATCCAGATAAGTTAGTGTCAGTGAGTGTGTTTCATAACAGATTTATAATGGATAAATTGTAAAAGTTGATAGGGACAGATTTTAGAGAGAGACAGGAGTCAGAATCAGTCAGTCAGTGTGTCAGGCACAGGCAGGCTGGCAGCCATTGTTGGGAGTGCTCCAGCAGCTGGTAGCTATACAATTTATTTTTAATGAGAACAGGGGAGGATTGACCATAGACCTTACAGGGAAATTTCCCTCTGGGGCAATGGCCAGGGGGCCAGCCAGTGGGAGTTTTTGGGGGATGTATTCTGTGCTGCTAGCAGTATTTTGTGATGGACTGTGGTATTTGGCTCTGTTCGGGTGGTATAATGTACCACAATATGGTATTGCTGGCCCTGCCTTCCATTAATTTGGACCCAACTACAAAACAGGGCCACTTTTCATATTTTTTCCAGGGCCACTTTAAATTCCCAGCCTGTCCCTGAATGAGAATCACCCCAATCTGCATCACATAATTTACAAATTTACAATAATATATTCATCCTGGCCCTGATGGTGCTTCCTGCTGAAACGGTTGTGAGTGATGGGAAATCACATTACCCATTGCTTTGTACATTATCTTATTGACATAGTACCACCAAAAATTGGCATATTTATCTGCATCAAGCATTACACAGCATCGTTTTCAGTCTCTGTGAAAATTTTGTTCAAAAAACATAAATTTAAATCCTGTTGCTTATTGTGCTGATACATATATGAGTGATGTCATGTCACTCATTGTTCTGTTATCTAATATAGTTTTTGTGATGGTGGCCTGTGCCTGTCGTTGTTCTGCTCCCCTGGGTGGGCACAAGTGACTTGTGACTTAACACACTTCTTCATCTGTTCCGGCAGTCAGGACTCACTTGCCTTCGCTGAATACCAACAGAGGGTCCTACGTTTGGCATCCTACATGTCTCATGCAGGTCCTGTGCTCTCCTGTCAGGTCCTCCATCCCAGCTCTTAAGAGGCCAGCCCGTGTGCACCATAATCTCCTCTAGCCAAGTTTCGTGAAACTGGTTCAGTGTTGGATTTGCCAAAATGTGGACGCATCAAAACTGTCACTAATGAAGAAACATCAGTGGCTGTCCTAGCTTCATTCAGCAAGAGCCCACAGCGTAGCACTCGCCGCATGTCACTGGAGAGTGGCATCAGTTGAATATCCCTTCGGTGGATATTAGCTACTCACAAATTCCACCCTTATAAACTCCAGCTGCTGCAGCATCTCGACGAGGATGACCCAGATCGGCACACTGAATTTGCAGAATGAGCAAAACAAAAATTGGAACAGGACCCTCAGTTTACACAGAACATTTTGTTCAGTGATGAGGCAAACTTTTAAATGGTTTTACTTTTAAATGGTGAAGTTAACAAACAAAACCACCGCTATTGGTCTGACACTAACCCACATTGGATAGATCCCTCCAAGACTGTTGGAACACAAAATTTATGGTATGGTGTGGTATATGGGGTACAAAGATAATGGGGCCATTCTTCATCAATGGAAACCTCAAGGCCACTGGATATGTGAAATTGCTACATGATGATGTGTTTCCCTCTTTATGCACTGAAGCTGGCACGTTCCCTGAGTTTTTCCAGCAAGATGGTGCACCACCACATTATGGGTGTCAGGTCCGAGCATTCCTAGATTAACAGTTTCCTGGAAAGTGGATTGGTCATCGTGGGCCAGTTGAATGGCCCCCAAGGTCTCCCGATCTGACCCCCTTAGACTTTTATCTTTGGGGTCATCTGAAGGCAATTGTCTATGCTGTGAAGATATGAGATGTGCAGCACCTAAAACTATGGATACTGGAAGCCTGTGCTAGCATTTCTTCTGCGGTGTTGCTATCAGTGTGTGAAGAGTGGGAGAAGAGGGTTGCATTGACAATCCAACACAATGGGCAGCCCTTTGAACACATTTTATAAGTGGTCAGAAACTTGTAAATAACTCATGAAAGAATAAAGTTACGTTAAAACCAAGCACACCATTGTTTTTCTTGTGAAATTCTCAATAAGTTTCATGTGTCACATGACTCTCTTCACATTGAAAAAACTAAAGTTGGATCCAAAATGGCTGACTTCAAAATGGCCGCCATGGTCACCACCCATCTTGAAAAGTTTTCCCCCTCCCATATACTAATGTGCCACAAACAGGAAGTTAATATCACCAACCATTCCCATTTTATTTAGGTGTATCCATATAAATGGCCCACCCTGTACTTCTTTTTTATTGTATTTATTTAATCTTATTTATGGTTTCAAGTACAGGGGTTATTTTTATACTAGTTGCAATGTATTTTTAATAAATTTTAACTCTATTATTATTTAAAACATTAGTAAACAAGTATTTTACCACCAGTGAGAGTATATTGAGCACCCACACAGGGGCACAGTAAAGGCTCATGGGATCTCGTGCAAGAGTTCAGCTTGGGCCCCTTATGCTCCTCAATAACTTACGGCAGAAACAATCCCCCTGAAAATATTAGTACCACACAGATAGTGCTGTGCTCCCCCCTTCATTGAATAGGACCTGCAGAAGGACCTGCGCTTAGCTTGATGACATCACCATGTGCTCCCAGAATGAGCATGTGGTGACGTCATCACGCAGAGCGCCGGTCCTTTCGGCAGGTCATGTAAATAACCCTATAGACTTTAATTTCATGGAAGGGCCTGTTTAACATTAAATGGATGGTAAATTTCATATTTTAGTAACAAATTAGTCACTGTGTGTTTTCTACACTACAGTCTGAATAGAACCATTGTTCACCTTCACTTCAACATACAAGAACTGCATTTTATGTTCTCCAAACTGATTCGTGAAGGTCATACTGACCTCCTTGGTGTTCAAATAGGACACAAAAGATGAAAATTCTTCAGATGAGCCAGACAATACTCATACTATAAATATAGCATTGTTACCTAAGCTACAATTAGTTACACTTAGTAAATTGATTATTAGTTGTATAAATGTTATCCTCAAAATCTGCCAAAATTAGGTTAGTGAATACATCGCTGTCTCTGCCCTTTGGTGGAACTACTTGCTACCAATTGCATTATGGTCTACAACAAAGTGTAACATATCACCTATAAAATCTGAAAATTCAAGATCCCCTTTGTTGGCTAAAAATCGAGGTCTGACAGTCAAGAAACATACTGCTGAAGGAAGACAACATTTCCAAAAACTGTGATTTATCCCGCAGATAGGAGGGTACCCTTTGTAATAAAGGATGCAACAACCTATCCAAATAACGAGAGAGGGGTTCACTGACTCATCATGCAGCTGTCGTGTTACCTCTGTTACATAATTCTGTTTAAAGGAAAACTGTCATCAAAAATGAGAAATATATCTAAAATGTTAAAACATGCAATGTAAGTTTTAGAATTTTTTGTGCTTATATTTTTTTTTACCATTAAAGGAAATATTGAAAAAATTCATAATAATTGTGTAGAACTTCCTATGTTGACCAGCAGGGGGAGCACAACTGAAAAGTTGAGTGTAGGGAAGCCGTTTGTAGCCCAGTGCTGTAAAGTGTTATCTGGCTATTCCTACCTCCTGTGACATCACGCTGCTCTTACTTGCTTATCTGATAACAAGAGATTGTCTTCCACAATACAGTGTCCAGCGGCCATCTTGTTGTGGTCTGCAGTGTGATAGCATAGGAGGCACAGTCATCAATGTTATTTCCAATTGTGATTCTGATTATTCCTCCACCACAGGGATTTTCTCCACTGACAGGTAGCAGAGTTAGGGTGGTAGTGCATGACTGAGTTTGATCTGAGAAACTCTTTCATTGTGCGTTACTTCCACCAAGCTTTTCTGTCTGCACCCCTGGGATCTGGCCCTTGTCTTTGTACGCCTCTTCCTGGTCTGCGCCCCTGGGCCCTTATCTGTGAGCCACTCCCTCTTTGTCTGCGCCTCTCTGGTTCTTGTCTCTGCTGCCCCCTGTGTGCGCCACCCTGGCCCTTATCTGTGCACCCCTCCCCCCCCCCGCTCCCCCCCCCCCCGGACCTTGCTTGTGACCCTGCCCTTTACCCCTTATCTGTGCGCCACTGGCCCTTTTCAGTGTAGCCCCTAGCCTTATCTGCGCCCCCCAGGCCTTGTTTGCACAGGTGTACTGTGACATCACTGTGCTTATTATCCCTGGACTGTGACATTGCAGTGTTTATTATCCCTGGACTGTGACATCACTGTGTTTATTATCTCTGGACAGTGACATCACTGCGTTTATTATCCCTGTACTGTGACATCATTGTGTTTATTATCTCTGTACAGTGACATCAAGTGTTTATTATCCCTGGACTGTGACATCACTGTGTTTATTATCTCTGTACGGTGACATCACTGTGTGTATTATCTCTGTACGGTGACATCACTGTGTGTATTATCTCTGTACGGTGACATCACTGTGTGTTTTATCTCTGTACGGTGACATCACTGTGTGTATTATCTCTGTACGGTGACATCACTGTGTGTATTATCTCTGTACGGTGACATCACTGTGTTTATTATCTCTGTACTGTGACATCACTGTGTGTATTATCTCTGTACGGTGACATCACTGTGTTTATTATCCCTGTACGGTGACATCACTGTGTTTATTATCTCTGTACGGTGACATCACTGTGTTTATTATTAGAGATGAGCGAGTAGTGAAATATTCGAAAGTTCGAAATTCGATTCGAATAGACCGCGATATTCGACTATTCGACCGAATATCGAATCCCATTAAAGTCTATGGGAAAAAAATGCTCGCCACTTGGAAATCTCAATTCGACCACTTGGAGGTCACCAAGTCCACCCTGAAACCTCAGAAAAGGATGCCAACACTGCTGGAATGCAACTGAGACAGCAGGGGAAGCATGTCTGGGTGCATATAACGCGCCCAAGTCGCACTATTACGCCACTATCACAGCCTCTCAACAATACACTCCAAAGACAATATAACCTCTCTGTAAAGTGAGACCATACAAGGAAACCTTCTTTCCTCTACATTGCCATGGACCCCAAGCCAAAGAAGATAAAATTCTGCACCCCTTAAAATCACGTTGCCTATGACAACCACAGATGGCATAGGCAAGGGGGAAAGCAATCAAGCCATCACTATTTTTCCCTCTGTGCCATCCCTGCCTTGCCCAGGCACATGTCCCAAAACATCATCCACGCCCGAGTAACACGGTTACTGCAAAAGGCCATTTGACCACCAACACTTTGGTTTGAGGCCGGAGATGCTACATCTCCCTGACAGCACACTGGGTGAATGTTGTGGAGGCGGGGATGGGCAAACCTGCTACCCCCACCCAAGTTTTGGGCCTTGGTTTTGTCTGGATTTCCGCAACCCTTACAGACAGCTCGGCAAACCCCTCCTTCTCCTTCTAGATTTGTTAAATCTGTCCACCACCCAGTCAAGTCCACAAAGTCCAGTCTCGTCGATAGCCTGTAGAAACTGCAGGGACCTCACTCTGACCCTCCTTCCTCCCACCCTGCCCATCCAGTGTTCCCACCCATGCAAGAATCGCAGGAGCTATCTGAGGATTTTGTTTGTTCTGATGCCCAAACACTGGAGCAAGCTCCATCTCTAGCTGATGGTGGTGTGGAACGGGCACTAAAGTGTAAAATGATTAGGGACGATGATGAGACACAGTTGCCAGCAAGGGAGGCTGTTGGAGCAAAGTGAGGCAGTGTAAGAGGAGGTGGTTGAGTATGACGAAGTCAGTGACCCGACCTGGCCCAGTGTCATGTCTAGCAGGTAAAGCAGTGGGGATGTTGAGGGATGCGTAGGACCGCAAAAGGCAGGAAGAGGCCGTGGGCTGGCCAGAGGCTCATGGAGAAGGCAGGCTAGAGCCCGCAGGGCCGCATCTCTTCCCTATAACAGGCCCCCACACAAAGCTCTCCCATCGAGGGCTCTTAGGTCCTTGTTATGAAAATATTTTAATGAGTGCGCAAAGTTAGCTTGAGGTGAGCCCTCGAAAAAATTATATGGAGGCCCAAGAGGTGAGCCCTCGAAAAAATTAAGTGGAGGCCAAAGAGGTGAGACCTCTTAAAAATTGTATTAAGGCCCAAGAGGTGAGCCATAATAAAAATTGTTTGTAGGCCCAAGAGGTGAGACCTCTTAAAAATTGTATTAAGGCCCAAGAGGTGAGCCATAATAAAAAATTGTTTGTAGGCCCAAGAGGTGAGACCTCTTAAAAAATTGTTTGTAGGCCAAGAGGTGAGACCCTCTTAACAATTGTATTAAGGCCCAAGAGGTGAGCCATAATAATAAAAATTGTTTGTAGGCCCAAGAGGTGAGACCTCTTAAAAATTGTATTAAGGCCCAAAGAGGTGAGCCATAATAAAAATTGTTTGTAGGCCCAAGAGGTGAGACCTCTTAAAAAATTGTTTGTAGGCCCAAGAGGTGAGACTCTTAACAATTGTATTAAGGCCCAAGAGGTGAGCATAATAAAATTGTTTGTAGCGCCAAGAGGTGAGCCATGAGAAAAATTGTTTGTAGGCCCAAGAGGTGAGACCTCTAAAAATTATGTGGAGGCTAAAGAGGTGAGACCTCTTAACAATTGTATTTAAGCCCAAGAGGTGAGAGCCATAATAAAAATTGTTTGTAGCCCAAGAGGTGAGACCTCTTAAAAATTATTGGAGGCTAAAGAGGTGAGACCCTTAAAAATTGTTTGTAAGGCCCAAGAGGTGAGCACTGAGAAAAATTGTTGTGTAGGCCCAAGAGGTGAGACCTCTTTAAAAATTGTTTGTAGGCCCAAGAGGTGAGACCTCTTAAAAATTATGTTGAAGGCCCAAAGAGGTGAGACCTCTTAAAAATTGTTTGTAGGCCCAAGAGGTGAGACCTCTTAAAAATTGTTTGTAGGCCCAAGAGGTGAGCCATGAGAAAAAATTGTTTGTAGGCCCAAGAGGGTGAGACCTCTTAAAAATTGTTTGTAGGCCCAAGAGGTGAGACCTCTTAAAAATTATGTGAAGGCCAAAGAGGTGAGACCTCTTAAAAATTGTTTGTAGGCCCAAGAGGTGAGACCTCTTCTAAAAATTGTTTGTAGGCCCAAGAGGTGAACCTCTTAAAAATTGTTTGTAGGCCCAAGAGGGTGAGACCTCTTAAAA
>ONZH01015475.1:0-148076 GCA_900303285.1 Rhinella marina | reverse complement strand
TTGTCCAGGATCTTGATATTGATGGCATATCCTCAGATCAGTGGGGTTCCACGTCCTTGCACCCTTGTCGATGTAGCTCCAGTTCTACAGTCCATTTACAACCTTTAATGATTAGTACTTCCCCTTCTGCCCTACAAAAAGGCTCTTTTGGGTAGTGTACCTCTTTGTGAGGGATCACTGACTGCTAGACATGCCTCTACGATGAAAAGATATTTTGCCCAGCTGACAGACTTCCAGATGCTTAGCAGAAAGAAAATTTGGTGACAGCGCCCATTACATGTCTTGCCATTGACAGCCAGCCACCATCGCCTATGTTTGCAGTGGTGTCATGAATGAGAAACCTACACTGCTATGGACTGGAACCATACCATTTCTGGCAACAAATCCAGGTTCTGTTTGGGAACGAGAACAGGTACGAGAATGTAGGCCTCATGGTTAGCTCTTCAATACTGCCTTTGCTGTGAAGCAATACACTGCCCTGACCACTGGTGTAGTGATCTTGGGGGTCATCACATACAACAGTCGGTCACCCTTGGTAGTAATACGAGAGACACAAGCCACCACACACAGATTTATCCAGGACATGGGCTACAACTGCCGCGTCCCTTGTGTCAAGCCGCTCATGACCCAGAGACAACGTCAGAAGCGTCTTACCTGGGCTAAGGAGAAGAAGGACTGGACTGGTGTTCAGTGGTCCAAAGCCCTGTTTTCAGATGAAAGCAATTTTTGCATTTCATTTGGAAATCAAGGTCCCAGAGTCTGGAGGAAGAGTGGAGAGGAACTCAATCCAAGCTGCCTGAGGTCTAGTGTGAAGTTCCCACAATCAGTGATGGTTTAGGGAGCCGTGTCATCTGCTGATGTTGGTCTACTCCAAAGTCCATGCACTGTCTACCAGGAGATGTTAGAGCACTTCACACTTTCCTCTTCTGACAAGCTTTATGGAGATGCTGATTTTCCAGCAGGACTTAGTACCTGTCCACAGTGCCAACAGTACCAATACCTGGTGTAATAACCACAGTATCACTGTGCTTGACTGGCCAGGAAACTCTCCTGACCTAAACCCCATAGAGAATCTATAAGAGACACCAGACCCAACAATGCAGACGAGCTGAGGGCGGATATCAAAGCAACCTGAGCTTCCATACCACGTCTGCAGTGACACAGGCTGATCGCCTTCATGCCACGCCACATTGATGCAGTCAAAAGGAGCCCTGACCCTCTTTCCTGCCAGCGCCTGAGAATGGGTATCTCAAGGGACAACTGGCACAAACGCCGCAAGACCAGGAGGGAAAAGGAAGCCCTACCACAAGAAGAGGAAGTATGAACTGGGCCGTCCAGCCGCCAACACAAAGATTGGTCCGCGCCGTATCCATACCGTGAGAGTCCGCAGCGGAAACAAGAAATACCGCGCTCTGAGGTTGGACGCTGGCAACTTCTCCTGGGGCTCGGAATGTTGCACCCTCAAGACCAGAATCATTGACATTGATAGCCCCTCTTCTTGTGCTATCTAATCCTGATATTGACTCCTGATTAACTCTAATCCTGACCTCGATCTTGCTCTTAGATATCGCTCTTTTGGCCTGTTACCCTTGTCTATGCTCCTGACTACAATCCTGTCTCATTCTTTAGCCTGTTGCTTGGTACCTGTTCTACTCCTGGCTCTGACCCTTGTCTATGCTCCTGACTACAATCCCGTCTCGTCCTTTAGCCTGTTGCTTGGTACCTGTTGTTCTATTCCTGGTTCTGACCCTTGTCTATGCTCCTGACTACACTCCTGTCTCGTCCTTTAGCCTGTTCCTTGGTACCTGTTGTTCTACTCCTGGCTCTGACCCTTGTCTATGCTCCTGACTACGATCCTGTGTCATCCTTTAGCCTATTGCTTGGTACTTGTTGTTCTACTTCTGGTTCTGACCCTTGTCTATGCTCCTGACTACACTCCTGTCTCATCCTTAAGCCTGTTGCCTGGTACCTGTTTTTTTACTCCTGGTTCTGACCCTAGTCTTTGTTTCTGTTCTTGTCTCATCTTTTGGCCTTTCGTATCCTGACTGATCCCCTTGTGACAACCCTGGCTCTGTCCCAGCTGACACCTATACTTAAAACAATGGTCAAATAACTAATCAGGAAAAAATGAATATGAACTGAAAATGCCTACGAAATAATCCCCAACACAACAATAAAAACAGATTTATGTGAACAAAAATCAGCTTTGTTACATCTATTAGTGGAGAAGACACATTGTTCTCGGCAATATAAAATCAATTAAAAACAAGGCAGATGGAGGAGGGAGCATTAAAATAACAATCACGATATAGCTATATTATAGCAATCCTAGTACGCAAAATGATGCCCTGATTGGGACTAAATAGGTACAAATGCATTACATTGTAAGAATAAGGAACACAAATACAATATTATAGCTTAGAGACTATTCAGGAACATAATGTGGGAGATTCATCAAAACTGGTGCAACGGAAAATGGGCTTTATTGCCCATAGGAACCAATTGAGATCCTCCTTTAATTTTTCAGCACAAATTTGAAAAATTAAAGGATCAATCTAGTTGCTATGGGCAAGTAAGCCTGTTTCCTTTGCACCAGATTTTGATAAATCTCCCCCCAGTGTGTGCACCCAGCAGTAACCTCCATCTCATAGCTCTGGGTGCACATATTCTTGCATGATGGCATCATGGGGGGCATTTATTAGGCTTCTGGTGTTAGGGCAGATATACATTGTTCTATAAATTGGTAATGAGGAAATACTGAGTTTCCCATGTTCAGACATTTGGACATATATCTTGGCTGTCATGGTACAGACAGTGTCTTATTGTATTCTCCTTGCTATGCAATTTTAAGATGGTCTCTACATCCTGGATTTGTGTGCAAAGATATACACTGAGTGCAAAATTCTACACTATGATAGACCGATCCGACCTCCTGTGAACCCCTTGAGTTCTCCTTAACACTGGCATACAAAAGTCTCACATTTTGGCATCTGGGGCATACATACTGTACTAGTAAAAAGGCAAGTTAAAATATCACTTTCCAGTAGGATGCAGGCAAGCCACCATGTTAAATGATGGGATGGTGGCTGCACAAGTGAAAAATACTGCTCCACTCGCATGCCAGCGATTCATTCATTCAGGGGGACTGCCTAGTATGCCAATTCTACATAAATAAAGCCAGTCATGGGGTCTTCCCATAATCTTCCCCATAATAAGGACTGTTCAGAAATTTATGGAATCGGGGTGATTCTCCAAAACTACTCTATTTAGGCTGTGCTCTTTTCAGATGCTATGATTAGTGAGGAGTTACACAGTCTCCAAAAGCGTGAGGACACATAGACGTGGAGATGCCCCATTCCCCATGTAGGCCAAGTGGCTGAGGTTATAAAAGGGGGCCCTTCTTACTGATCTGGCTCATAGAGGAGAGTCCCATGTAGAGTTCCCCAGCCTCGGTAGTAACCTCCATATGTCCTAATAAAGCACATGGACAGGGGTCATCTTTAAAGGGAGTCTGTCCTTAGCGATATCCCTATGTACAACCCCAGTTCCAAAAAAGTTGGTACCAGGCCATGTCTACCAATGTGTAGCATCCCTTCTTCTTTTATCAACTGTCTGTAAATGTCTGGGAAGTGAGGAGACCAATTGCTGGAGTTTGGGGAGAGGAACATTGGTCCATTTTTGTCTGATTCTAGCTGCTCAACAGTCCTAGGTCTTCTTTGCCTTTTTTGTTTCATGATGGACCAAATGCTTTCTATTGTTGAAAGGTCTGGACTGCAGGAGGCCAGTTCAGCACCCAGACCCTTCTTCTATGAAGCCATACTGTTGTGATGGCTGCTGTATGTGGTTTAGCATTGTCTTGCTGGAATATGCAAGGGCTTCTGAGAAAGAGACATTGTCTGGATGTGAGCATATGTTGTTCTAAAACCTCTATATACTGTCCAGCATTGATAGTTCCTTTCCAGATGTGTCAGCTGTCCACGTAATAGGGACTAATGCTTCCCCATACCAGTGATTAAGGCTTTTGAACTGTGTGCTAATAAGCTGGATGGTCCCTCTCCTCTTGAGTCCACAGAACACATCATCGGTGATTTTAAAAAAAGAATTCACCTGACCACAGATCAATTCTCCATTTTACCTCTGTCTATCTTAAATGAGTTTTGGCCCAGAGAAGGCAGAGGAGTTTTTGGATTGTGTTAACATGTGGCTTCTTCTTTGCATAATACAGATTCAACTTGCATTTGTGGATTGCACAGTGAACCAAATGATTTCTGCAAGTGTTCTTGAGCTCATGTAGTGATTTCCAATGCAGAATCATCACTGCTAATGTAGTGCCGCCTAAGAGTTTGTAGATCACGAGCATCCAATATTGACCGTCCACCTTGTCCCTTGTGCATGTGGATTTTTATGGATTCTCTGAATCTTCTGATGATATTATGTACTGTAGATGGTGGGGTATTTAAAGTCTTCACAATTTTGAGAAACATTTTTCTGAAATTGTTCCACTATCTTTAGATGCATTTTTTCCGCACATTGGTGCCTGTCCATCTTTGCTTCTGAGAGTCTCTGCCTTTCTAACGTGCTCCTTTTATACCCAGTCACATGACTTCGGTAACTTTCACATATGCGTTAAGCCTGTACATTTTTGAGATCTGATATGGGATCTCAACACCACAGCAAAATGCTTCCGTTCAAATAATACAACTGGCTGCATCGGAACGTATCCGGTTGTATTATATCGAAAATGAAGAAACCGGATCCAGCACTAAAACCATTGTTAGTCAATGGGCACCGGATCCGATTCTCTCGTGTCTTAAAAAAACGGATCTGACACCATTGACTTACATGGTTTTTGGTGCCGGATCTTGCTTGTTCAGTTTACCAAGCTGGATACAAAAACGCTGCTTGCTGCAATTTTGTATCCGGCATGAGAACTCAACAAACCGGAACGGAATGCATTCTGGTGAACTCTGTTCCAGTTTGTTCAGATTTGTCCCCATTGACAATAAATAGGGACAGAACTGAAGCGTTGTGCTGCGGTTTTCAGATTCTGTGCCGGATCTCAAAACTGGACAGCGCAACGCAAGTGTGAAAGTAGGCTTAGTGGCAAATTGCTCCTCCTTAGTTGCTCCTTACCTGATTACCATGGTGCCGTTGCTTCGTTGCTCTTGCTTTTAGTGCAACGCGGGCGACATTCCTTTCTCTGCCCATCCCCTCTTCAGACCGCTGGTCGTCAGGTCGTCAGGTTCAGACAGCAGGTAAGTAACCCTGCCTGGCTTTGTATTCTCACGCATGCGCCTGATGTTTTCACCTTGGCGCATGAACATTGGAGCCGAGAGTCTCTGCCAGGACAAGTGTACTGCGCATGCGCCTAAACAAGGACATCATTGTAATCAGGTGGGCAGTACCTATTAGGCACTGGGCTTGGGGACGTCGCTAGTGACAGACTCCCTTTAGGAGGTAACCCCTTTCAACATAAGAGAACGCCTATATTAAAAAGGCAGCTTCAGCGAAGAGTTTACAGATCTCACACCGAGGAAAAAGTATAACAAACTGATAGCAACAAGAGGTGGTTCTGCTTGATTTTCCTTCTGGCAATATTTTCCCTTGCAAAATGGCCTGTCACGATGTGTAAAGATGCGTTCACCTAAGCAGACAGCCCGTTGTGAGGATGGCACTGTGCTCAACACGAAGTAAACATTTCCTATGCAGAAATTGGTATTCTCTGTCAGTGGAACTTTTTAGCTACGAAAATGTAAAAAGAAAATACTCTATTTAAAAAAACGGATTCTGTTTCTCTAATTAAACAGATAAACATTACATCGGCAGAATATGATTACGGCAGGCGTCCCCTTTCCATCTGGTTTTATTAGGATCTCCAAAAACATCAGCCTATTTTGCATTTATATTAGTGAGCGCAGTGATTACTTTTCATGGTTGCAGCTAGTCAGCATGGTGCAATCTACATAACCGCTTTCCTGCAGGGTTAATTGGGGGGAGTCTTCTAATATCTAGAAAACACCCTTTCAGCTTGTTGTTCTACTCCTGGCCCTGACCTTCATCTAAGCTACTGACTTATGCTCCTGCCTTATCCTTTGGCATGTTGTTTGGTGCTTGTTATACTCCTGGCTCTGACCCTTGTCCATGCTCCTGACTGTGTTCCTGTCTCATTCTTTGGTCTGTTGCTTGGTACCTGTTACACTACTACTGGCTCTGACCCTTGTCCATGCTCCTGACTGTGTTCCTGTCTCATTCTTTGGTCTGTTGCTTGGTACCTGTTACTCTACTACTGGCTCGGACCCTAGTCTATGCTCCTGACCACCCTCCTGTCTCATCCTTTGGCCTGTTACTTGGCATCAGGTTACTTGTCTATGCTCCTGACTAAGCTGTTGGTCTGTTGTATCCTGACTGATCTCCTTATGACAACCCTGGCTCCGTTCCGGACTACGCTATCCCCTATACTTTGAAACAATGGCCAAATAAATAACCAGGGAAAACTAGCAACAGCAACGCCTATAAAATATTCCCCAACACAACCATAAAAAAGATTTTATGTGAACAAAAATTACATCTATCAACAGAGAAGGCACATAGTCCTGAGCAATCTAAAATCAATTAAAAACCAGGCAAAGAAGAGAGCGTTAAAATAACAATCACGATGTAGCAATAATACAGATGTAATCCCGATACACCAAATGATGTCCTTATTGAGATTCTGAATACATTAGAGTTAGAGATGAGCGAGTAGTGAAATATTCGAAAGTTCGAAATTCAATTTGAATAGACCGCGATATTCGGCTATTCGACCGAATATCGAATCCCATTAAAGTCTATGGGAAAAAAATGCTCGCCACTTGGAAATCTCAATTCGACCACTTGGAGGTCACCAAGTCCACCCTGAAACCTCAGAAAAGGATGCCAACACTGCTGGAATGCAACTGGGACAGCAGGGGAAGCATGTCTGGGTGCATATAACGCGCCCAAGTCGCACTATTACGCCACTATCACAGCCTCTCAACAATACACTCCAAAGACAATGTAACCTCTCTGTAAAGTGAGACCATACAAGGAAACCTTCTTTCCTCTACAATGCCATGGACCCCAAGCCAAACTAGACAAAAAAAGAAGATAAAATTCTGCACCCCTTAAAATCACGTTGCCTATGACAACCACAGATGGCATAGGCAAGGGGGAAAGCAATCAAGCCATCACTATTTTTCCCTCTGTGCCATCCCTGCCTTGCCCAGGCACATGTCCCAAAACATCATCCACGCCCGAGTAACACGGTTACTGCAAAAGGCCATTTGACCACCAACACTTTGGTTTGAGGCCGGGGATGCTACATCTCCCTGACGGCACACTGGGTGAATGTTGTGGAGGCGGGGACGGGCAAACCTGCTACCCCCACCCAAGTTTTGGGCCTTGGTTCTGTCTGGATTTCCGCAACCCTTACAGACAGCTCGGCAAACCCCTCCTTCTCCTTCTAGATTTGTTAAATCTGTCCACCACCCAGTCAAGTCCACAAAGTCCAGTCTCGTCGATAGCCTGCAGAAACTGCAGGGACCTCACTCTGACCCTCCTTCCTCCCACCCTGCCCAATGTTATCAACCCAGTGTTCCCACCCATGCAAGAATCGCAGGAGCTATCTGAGGATTTTGTTTGTTCTGATGCCCAAACACTGGAGCAAGCTCCATCTCTAGCTGATGGTGGTGTGGAACGGGCACTAAAGTGTAAAATGATTAGGGACGATGATGAGACACAGTTGCCAGCAAGGGAGGCTGTTGGAGCAAAGTGAGGCAGTGTAAGAGGAGGTGGTTGAGTATGACGAAGTCAGTGACCCGACCTGGCCCAGTGTCATGTCTAGCAGGTAAAGCAGTGGGGATGTTGAGGGATGCGTAGGACCGCAAAAGGCAGGAAGAGGCCGTGGGCTGGCCAGAGGCTCATGGAGAAGGCAGGCTAGAGCCCGCAGGGCCGCATCTCTTCCCTATAACAGGCCCCCACACAAAGCTCTCCCATCGAGGGCTCTTAGGTCCTTGTTGTGAAAATATTTTAATGAGTGCGCAAAGTTAGCTTGAGGTGAGCCCTCGAAAAAATTATATGGAGGCCCAAGAGGTGAGCCCTCGAAAAAATTAAGTGGAGGCCAAAGAGGTGAGACCTCTTAAAAATTGTATTAAGGCCCAAGAGGTGAGACCTCTTAAAAATTGTTTGTAGGCCCAAGAGGTGAGACCTCTTAAAATTGTTTGTAGGCCCAAGAGGTGAGCCATGAGAAAAATTGTTTGTAGGCCCAAGAGGTGAGACCTCTTAAAAATTATGTGGAGGCCAAAGAGGTGAGACCTCTTAAAAATTGTTTGTAGGCCCAAGAGGTGAGCCATGAGAAAAATTGTTTGTAGGCCCAAGAGGTGAGACCTCTTAAAAATTATGTGGAGGCCCAAGAGGTGAGACCTCTTAAAAATTGTTTGTAGGCCCAAGAGGTGAGCCATGAGAAAAATTGTTTGTAGGCCCAAGAGGTGAGACCTCTTAAAAATTATGTGGAGGCTAAAGAGGTGAGACCTCTTAAAAATTGTTTGTAGGCCCAAGAGGTGAGACCTCTTAAAAATTGTTTGTAGGCCCAAGAGGTGAGCCATAAATATATATATTTTTTTAATTTTACGGAGCAATTCTAAGGCGGTTAAGGAGGAGGAGGTGGAGGAGGAAATGGCACTTCATACAGATGGCACTTCACTTTTGGCTGCTTTCCACTGTTGGAGAAGCAAAGTCCGGGTCAATCCACTTGCTGTTCATTTTGATTAGCGTCAGCCTGTCGGCACTGTCGGTTGACAGGCGGCTGCGCTTATCGGTTATAATGCCCCCGGCTGCGCTGAACACCCTTTCTGATAGCACGCTGGCGGCAGGGCAGGCAAGCACCTCCAAGGCGTACAGGGACAGTTCCAGCCACGTGTCCAACTTGGAGACCCAGTAAGTGTAGGACGCCGAGGGATCGGGGAGGACAGGGGTACGGTCTGCCAGGTACTCCCGCAACATCCGCCGATACTTGTCCCTCCTGCTGATAGTGGGCCCCGCAGTGATGGAAGTTGCACAAGGGGGTGCCATGAACGTGTCCCACACCTTGGAGAGTGTTCCCCTGGTGGCTGTGGGCCTGATCGATGTTGTGGGACTCTGGGAGACCCTCTCCTCTCTGCCGCCAGCGATGGTGGGTGGGAAAATCTCCATCATGTTCTGCACGAGTTCCCTCTGGTATTCCAGCAATCGATTCGTCCTCTCCTTTACCGGAATAAAAGAGGAGACGTTATCTTTATACCGGGGGTCCAGGAGTGCGAAGACCCAGTACAGTTTGTTCTCCACTATCCGGACAACACGTGTGTCCCGGGAAAAGCAGCCCAGCATGAAGTCAGCCATGTGTGCCAGACTCTGAATAGGCATGACCTCACTGCCCCCACCAGAAGGATCACTTGCCATTTCCTCCTCTTCCTCTTCCGCCTCCTCTCCGCCCCATCCGCGCTGAACCAATGGGACGCACACAGCCTGACTGCTACCCTCGCCGCCAGCATCCGCCTCCTCTTCCACAGCCACCTCCACGTTGTCCTCCTCCTCCTCATCCTCCTCCTGCAACTGCCACCGAGAAGCAAACAAAAGTGTGGTCTACTGTGTAGCTCCGTTGCGTCTCCTCCTACCCCCGTCTCCTCTGCGTGCAATGCGTTCTCCCTTATTGCGATGAGCGATTCTTTAAGGACGCATAGGAGCGGGATGGTTACGCTCACTATAGCGCCCTCGCTGCTGACCTTCTTGGTGGACTCCTCAAAGATACGCAGTACATCGCATATGTCTGCCATCCATGGCCACTCGTGGTTGGCAAACTGAGGGAGCTGAGTTGGAGGCACGCGTGGATTCATAATCTGGTACTCCATCAATGCTCTCTGCTGCTCACACACCCTGGCCAACATGGAATAGGTGGAATTCCAGCGAGTCGGCAGGTCGCACAACAGCCGATGTTCAGGCAAATGGAGGCGTTGCTGGAGTTTTTTTAAGCTAGCAGCAGCTACAGTTGACTTCCGAAAGTGAGCGCACAAGCGCCGCACTTTCACCAGTAGCTCTGCCAGGTTGGGGTAAGTCTTTAGAAATTTTTGGACTACCAGATTAAAAACGTGGGCCAGGCATGGTACGTGATTGAGTTCGGCAAGCTCCAGAGCCGCCACCAGGTTACGGCCGTTATCGCACACGACCATGCCTGGTCCTAGCTGCAGCGGCGACAGCCACATCTCCGTCTGCTGCAATATGGCGTCCCTCACCTCTGGGGCGCTGTGCTTCCTGTCGCCCAAGCTGATGAGCTTAAGCACCGCCTGCTGACGTCTCCCCGCGCCAGTGCTGCAACGCTTCCAGCTAGCGGCTGAGGGTGATGTTAAGGCAGAGGAGGAGGAGGAGGAGGAAGAGGAGGGGGGTTTATCAGAACCCGTGCTGGCAATCTTGGGCGGGGGTGGTAGGTAGGCCGTCTCTGTTTGCGACCCCGTCCCCGCTTCCACAACATTCACCCAGTGTCCCGTCAAAGAGATGTATCGTCCCTGGCCGCAAGCGCTTGTCCACGAGTCGGTGGTCAAGTGGACCTTTGCGCTGACTGCGTACCTCAGGGCCCGCCTGATGTTACGCGACACGTGCTGGTGCAGGGCGGGGACGGCACTCCGGGAAAAGTAGTGGCGGCTGGGGACGGAATAGCGAGGTGCGGCAGCCGCCATCAGGTCGCGGAAGGCCTGCGTCTCCACAAGCCTAAACGGCAACATCTCCAGGGCCAGCAGTTTGGAGATGTGGCAGTTTAAGGCTTGGGCTTGGGGGTGACTCGAGGCGTACTTCCACCTGCGGTCGAACGCCTGCGAGATGGACAGTTGATGGGACGAGGAGTGTGAAGGTGCAGGCGAAGATGCGGGGGAAGGGGAGGCTGAAGGAGAAGGCCCCAAAGTAGCCGAGGCAGAGGCAGATGTGGAGGTGTCCTGGCTGGAGGTCTGGACCGCAGTGGCAGCACACAACAAAGGGGAAGAGGCAGTGGCAGCAAGACCGGGCGCAGGTTGTATTGCGTTTGCTCTCTCCCACTCAGCCCAGTGCTTGACTTCCAAGTGACGCCGCATGCCTGAGGTGGTCATATTGCTCTTCTCAGAGCCCCTACTCAGTTTTGAGTGGCAGAGTGTGCAAACCGCGCTCAGTTTGTCATCCGCACAAACATTAAAAAATCTCCACACCACAGAAGTACGAGGCCTCGATGGGGGAGCTTCGCGCGACTGCCTGCTGCCGGGAACAGCTTCGGCCCTGCTGGCTGTGGCCTCACTTCTCTGTCTGGACTGTCCTCTGCCTGTGGACATCCCTCTGCCTGTGGACATCCCTCTGCCTGTGGACATCCCTCTGCCTCTGGACATCCCTCTGCCTCTGGACATCCCTCTGCCTCTTGCTGCCTTTTTCGGTGCTGCGCAGACCACCACCTCTCCACTGCTTTCCCCGCTGGACATCACCCCTGGCCAAGTGGGGTCGGTCATTTCGTCATCCACCACCTCCTCTTCCACTTCCTCACTCTGCTCCTCCTCCTGCCCACTGGACATTCCAACAGCCTCCCTTGATGGCAACTGCGTCTCATCATCATCATCGCTCATGATAACAGATGCTGGTTCAGGGTCCACATCAGCAGGAGATGGCGAATACTCAAGTGTTTGGGCATCACTACAAACAAATTCCTCTGCTAGCTCCTGGGATTCTTCCGGCACATCTGAAAAAGGACCCGACAAGAGCTCCTGGGAGGGGTCAATGGTGGGATGACTCTGTTGGCCAGGTGTGGAGGAAGGAGGGTCAGAGTGAGACTGTGTGGATGACTGGCTGGTGGACAACTGTGTGGAAGCGCTATCGGCTATCCATTGCACCACCTGTTCAACCTGCTCAGGCCTCAACAGCGGTGTAACCCGCCCCCTGCTTAACTGTCCCATAAAGGCAGGGATTCTGGATGAGTGGGATCCTGGCTGCCCCTCACCAGCACGCATTGTATCCCCACTGGCTTCAACAAGGCCCCCAACAGCATTTCCGCGCCCCCGTCCTCGTCCACGTCCGATTCCGCTAGCCCTACGCATTTTTTTTTTTTGGTTACAATATTTTGCGTTCACAGCCGTATACTACCAGTTCAGACGGTGTGTATTAACACCACGTATATAAAATACTTTTGCAAGCACGCAGAACGCTCAGTACAGTAGACAAAGAAAAGGCCTTTTTTTTGTTATATTTCTAGGTACACAGCCGTGTACTAACAGGTCAGACGGTGTGTATTAACACCACGTATATAAAATACTTTTGCAAGCACGCAGAACGCTCAGTACAGTAGATAAAGAAAAGGCCTAGTTTTTTAATATTTCTAGGTACACAGCCGTGTACTAACAGGTCAGACGGTGTGTATTAACACCACGTATATAAAATAATTTTGCAAGCACGCAGAACGCTCAGTATAGTAGACAAAGAAAAGGCCTTTTTTTTTATTTCTAGGTACACAGCCGTGTACTAACAGGTCAGACGGTGGGTATTTACACCTGGTATACAAAAAGGGTATTGCAGGCACACAGAACCCAGAACACTAGAGCCAAATAAACTGTATTAAAAAAAAAAAAAAAAGTACACAGCCGTATACTGCCAGAAGATCAGATGGTGCATATACACACTAGGTATATAACAGGGTTTTGCGGCCAAAAAGAACGCAGAACAGTAGTGCCAAATATAGTTTGGTATGTAGCAGAGCACCTAATACACCACTAATGCCTCTCTCTGTCCCTACTCCAGCACAGCTATCCCTGAATACAGCAGCCGTTCTCTGCAGAGTGTATATGGTAGTAAAGCTATCACTGTACTGCACTATAGTAGCCCTGATAAGGGCTTTTAATCACGCTCCTGCCTGTCCAACAGCTAAAACCTATCTCTCCCTTCTCCAGCCTCTGTCCCTGACTAAGTTCACGCAGCATATGCGAACGAGCAGGAAGAGCTGAGTTTTTAATATTCGAGGTCACGTGGTTTTTCCAGCCAATCCATGTACAGACGGTGTGTATTAACACCACGTATATAAAATACTTTTGCAAGCACGCAGAACGCTCAGTACAGTAGATAAAGAAAAGGCCTAGTTTTTTAATATTTCTAGGTACACAGCCGTGTACTAACAGGTCAGACGGTGTGTATTAACACCACGTATATAAAATACTTTTGCAAGCACGCAGAACGCACAGTACAGGTGCCAAAGAAAAGGCCTAGTTTTTTAATATTTCTAGGTACACAGCCGTGTACTAACAGGTCAGACGGTGTGTATTAACACCACGTATATAAAATACTTTTGCAAGCACGCAGAACGCACAGTACAGTAGACAAACTGTAGCCCGCGGAGCACAGTAGACAGGCCAGCATGCTCCGCGGGCCTGTCTTACCCCCCCCTGCATGGTGATTGGTGGAAAAAGAGCGCCAGGGAAGGTGGGAGGGGAAACGAATTCTAAGTGCGCCATCGCCGTTATACTCGATTGAAATCGAGTATGCCGAATAGCGTAGTATTCGATCGAATACCGGCTTGATCGAACACTACTCGCTCATCTCTAATTAGAGTGTAATAATAAAGATCCCACAGTATCATACAGGTCATTTACTGACCATTCGGGGACATAACGTGTGCACCCAGCCACAACCTCCACCTCATACACCCTCTGAAAACACAAGTGATGACCCAAAAATATCCAGAGGCATCTCTCTCCTCACCTTAAAGTATCGTATAATGTGAATTCAATGCAAAACTGTGGTAAGAAAAATTTTTTAAAAATGCAAAAAATTTCTATTGTTTAATGTTCCGCCGACAAACTAAGGCGCTGGAACAGCGGTGGATTGGACAGTTGAGTAAGGCTTCCTCACCGACGTTTACCTACATTTTTCACCTTCTATGAAAACCTGTTTACGACGGTAAGCCATATTAGCTTCCCACATGTCCTTTTCAGCTGTAACCAAGGCCTCCCACGTGTCCTTTTCAGCTGGAGCCAAGGCATAGTCTCCAGCTACCGAACCTCTGTTTCTGGGAACTATACAGCACAAGCTCTAAGCACTCAGTATTTTAACCCTTTATGGAATTCATACAGCTTCACTTGCCGTAGGTCACCGCTGCTATAAGCATGCCTAGCAATAGTAAAAGCTTTATGTTCTACTGTGAAAATTTTGACCCATTTCTATAAAATTGCTTCAAATGATGATGTCTGGTAACAAATTGGGCTGGTTGGATGGTAATTGATTCAGGAATATATCACTACATGGAGCATATGACATATTTCGTTAGTAAATGAATATTCGCGGGCAGTTGGTCTCCCTAGAGGGCAGAGTCAGACACCCTTGATTTTCCAGAGATAAAAGCAATCATTTTAAAAAAAGGCCAGCAAGACACGTGTAGGAACAAATTGGGGCCGTCAGCTTCACTTGCTCTAAAACGCGTGAGCACATATGCATAATTGGATTTGCTTTTCGGCAACTAATACTCTGGTGTCATCAAATATGACCAGCTACTGAAGATAAGACTTGAAAGGCGATCTCTGGGCTTGAGGGATTTCAAGGAATGTTTTCGATTTGCATTTGATCAAAGGAGTAAATATCTAAAATTCATGAAAGAGAACGGTCATAAAAAATAAAAATGAATACGTCCCGAAAACGCACCAAGGTCAGCTGAAAAGCTGGAATCAACAGACAGTTAAGGTTGTATTCCCATCTTATAAAGTAGTGGTCAGTGGGGGGGTCCAACTTTTTGGATCCCCCACTAGCGCCACGTCCCCTTCTAAGATTTTCCTGCACAGCGGCGCTCCCAACTTCCCAGGAATTACAGCCGACCCTATTCACATGAATGGAGCTATGTTGCAGTTTCTCTGGTCAATAACAGAGAAAAGGACACCACAAAGGTCGGACCCCCAGCAGTGGAGAACATAGAAAAGTAAGGGCCCCATAGCAAGGATCAAACCAGGCCCCCCACACAGGACAGAAGGGTTTCTGTCAACCCTTTTCCACTGCTTCATTTGCTAAAAGTTGTTCCTTTAGAGGGTAGAGTCCTGACCAAGTTTTTACCCCCAGTAGAAGAGGAGATGATCCCAACTAAGACTGGGCCTCCTCTTGCCCTTATGGTAGTTACGCCCATGACCCCCAGAGATCATAAAGGGAAATATAGCATAGCCATATTCCATCACATTATATTATGGGAAATATTATGAGGCATTAATAGAGGAGAGACTCTCATCCTGGTGCTGGTTTACTCTATTACTCCCATTGTCTTGGTTCAGAAGAACTAGTCTTCCAATTCCTCGTCTGTCTTCATAACGGAAAGGTCCCTTTTGCTCCTCTCTACTGTTGAGGCGCCTGTGGTACATTATGATTACTGCTAAGTTCACATCACCTGAAGGGATGTGGATGGACATGAAGACAACTCCATAGCTACCGTTGCAATGTACTATGGACATTAATTGAAGCTTCACTTTGACCTGGCTGCTCTGATGCTCTTGAAAGCCAAGTAGTCCCAAATCTGAAGGGTTGAACCCATTGATATAGCCCCAAGACAAGCCTCTAGTTCAATTTAGCTGCCGTGGGTGTCCAACAAGTGAGATCCCCACCAGTTGCTAGAATGGGTGCCCCAACACCCACCACAGGACAGATGAGGAGCTTCCATGGGGCATTGGCTGAACTTGCAAGGTGCAGCTCCATTCAGTCCTACAGACCATTCTGATCTACATTCCATAGAAGCAAATCATGTGGCTGCCATGGGACCCTTGGAAAATACAGTCTTATCCCCTGTTGGGTGCAGGACTTCCCTCTCCAAGGAAGCCGCTTTGTTAGGCTAGGTTTACGTAGGGCCGGCGTCAGCACCTGGCATATCTGGGCAAGTTCGGTGGCCCACTGCTCCTGGGTGGGCCCATGCTTTCTCCATACAGGCTCTGTTGACGTCAATTCCAGTAGACATTGACACATTTGTTGTGTATAATGGGAGCTTTTTTTCCTTGCCTTGCGAAAGTATTCGGCCTCCTGGAACTTTTCAAACTTTTGTCACATTTCAGGCTTCAAACAAAAAGATATAACATTTTACATTTTTGGTGAAGAATCAACAACAAGTGGGTCACAATTGTGAAGTGGAACGAAATTTATTGGATCATTTAAACTTTTTTTGTAATAATAAAACTGAAAAGTGGGACGTGCGAAATTATTCGGCCCCCTTGCATTAATACTTTGCTGCGCCACCTTTTGCTGCGATTACAGCTGCGGTCTCTTGGGGTATGTCTCTATCAGTTTTGCACATCTAGAGACTGAAATTCTTGCCCATTCTTCCTTGCAAAACAGCTGGAGCTCTTTGAGGTTGGATGGAGACGTTTGTGAACAGCAGTTTTCAGCTCTTTCCACATATTCTCCATTGGATTCAGGTCTGGACTTTGACTTGGCCATTCTAAGACCTGGATACCTTTATTTTTGAACCATTCCATTGTAGATTTTGCTTTATGTTTGGGATCATTGTCTTGTTGGAAGATAAATCTTCATCCTAGTCTCAGGTCTTTTGCAGACTCCAACAGGTTTTCATCCAGAATGGTCCTGTATTTGGCTCCATCCATCTTCCCATCAATTTTAACCATCTTCCCTGTCCCTGCTGATGAAAAGCAGGCCCAAACCATGATGCTGCCACCACCATGTCTGACAGTGGGGATGGTGTGTTCAGGGTGATGAGCTGTGTTGCTTTTATGCCAAACATATCGTTTTGCATTGTTTCCAAAAAGTTGGATTTTGGTTTCATCTGACCAGAGCCCCTTCTTCCACATGTTTGGTGTCTCCCAGGTGGCTTGTGGCAAACTGTAAACCAGACTTTTTATGGATATCTTTGAGAAATGGCTTTCTTCTTGCCACTCTTCTATAAAGGCCAGATTTGTGAAGTGTTGGACTGATTGTTGTCCTATGTACAGACTTTCCCACCTCAGCTGTAGATCTCTGCAGTTCATCCAGAGTGATCATGGGCCTCTTGGCTGCATCTCTGATCAGTCTTCAACTTGTTTGAGATGAAAGCTTAGAGGGACGGCCGGGTCTTGGTAGATTTGCAGTGGTCTGATATTCCTTCCATTTCAATATGATCGCTTGCACAGTGCTCCTTGGGATGTTTAAAGCTTGGGAAATCTTTTGGTATCCAAATCCGGCTTTAAACTTCTCCACAACAGTATCACGGACCTGCCTGGTGTGTTCCTTGGTCTTCATGATGCAGAACCCTGAGACTATCACAGAGCAGGTGCATTTATACGGAGACTTGATTACACACAGGTGGATTCTATTTCTCTTCATCAGTCATTTAGGACAACATTGGATCATTCAGAGATCCCAGATCAACTTCTGGGAGTTTTCTGAACTGAAAGTAAATGGGCCGAATAATTTCGCACTCCCCACTTTTCAGTTTTATTATTACAAAAAAAGTTTAAATGATCCAATAAATTTCGTTCCACTTCACAATTGTGACCCACTTGTTGTTGATTCTTCACCAAAAATTTAAAATGTTATATCTTTTTGTTTGAAGCCTGAAATGTGGCAAAAGGGGGCCGAATACTTTCGCAAGGCACTGTATGTGGTGTGAACAGAGGCTTATGAAGTGCAAGTGTTGGGAACTAGCCAAAGGTTAATGGAAAGGGCATGGATGGGGAAACGAACATCAGGCAAAGCCCAGCAACATAACTGGGACCCCTTTGCGATGTATACCACCGCTCAGCAGGCTTCAAAGAGTCCGAGCCTCCTAAGATCCCTGTACCTGAAGCACCGGGTAGTGAGGCGTACAACACTGCCAGACGAGTGACAGAATTTAATCAACGTGATAACCACCGCAGCAGATAGTGACCTGCAGGACTGCTAGAATTACACGTGATGTACCCGTAACATCGCGTCCTGCTTACAGAACTGAACAAAGGGTTACGGCTAGTTTTACAATACTGAGAAACCGGATGGTAAATTATATGTTTTCTGAAAAAAGAACATGTATTGTACACCGAAGAGCACATAATGTACAGAGCCAAATGTGATTCTAGCTAAAAAAAACAGGAATCGGTTGCGGGTACTGAACCCGTGAACTGTTTGTACACAGAATAGGTTGGCGCTATATAAATAAAGATTATTATTATTATTATGTAGCTGGGCCATGAAGAACTGCCATCAATGCCCCCAAAAGCATAGTGAAGCTCCTACCCAATTTTATCTCTGAATCTGAAATCCAGTTCCCCCACTGAGTACTTTCTGGGCAGCAAAACCAAAAAAGGGGTCTCCACTGGTAGCCAATGGATACTATCTGGTGTGAGGATCAATGTTCCAAATCCCTCACTTCATGCAATTTCATTTTTTTCTGATGCCACTAGAGGGGGCTCAATGCATCTGTGTTTATGAGTCAGATCAATGGGACATGTACAAATCTCTAGGTAGTGAGCTCCCCCTAGTGTTGACTGCCAACAACCAATATAGGATCATTTACAGGGGTTGGGCCATAAATAAAATGTATTTCCTCAACAAGATAGGTGATAAATCATAAGAATGGAGGTTTACGAGTTCCATACATGTATAGAGTGGTAGTCCTATAGAAGTAAACAAAGGAACCATTACTCACCTCACTGATCCCACACTGCCGCCATTCAGGTGCTTACCAATACAGTCTGATCTCCACTTCCTGGTCAACAGGAAATGGAAATGCCAGGAGATGCCTGCTCAGCCAATCATCAGCTGAGGCAGGTCAACGATGGAGCCAGTGATTGGCTGAGCAGGCATCTCCTGCCGTTTCCTGTGTGTCGAGCTGGGATCAGGAAGTGGATAACAGTGGGGACCAGTAGGGCCTCCTTCACGCAGCAGATTTTGTGCATTGATTTTCATGCCGAGAACCATATACTTGTAGAATCCAGAAGGAAACTGCCTCCTGTCCTTGGGTAAAACTGCCGTGGTTAAGGCTCCATGGAATTCCAGATGGCGCCAAGAAAGAACATGGCATGGTTTCCATGTGGATACCGAGGTGAGTGTTCACTAGTGGATTAACCTCAAAATCCCCACCGGATTCCAGATGCAAAACCACGTAAGAAACTCCACGAAACGTCATCCCCCAGGACAACCCTTTTAACTTGGTAAATCCAGAAATAAACCATTCTCAGATCTCCAGAAATATTATCGCTAACTCTGATACTACTCCAGTGGCAGTGAGTATGACGGGAGACGTGGCCATCTTGACCAATGCGCTTAGAATCTCCCCTTTAAGAACCCAGTGCTCACTACCGTATGTCCCAACGAAACTGGTAACCAGAGATGTAATTGTATCAGTAGACAGGATTCTGGTTTCACGCAGTAGAAGGTCACAGAGACATTAATCTGACCTGATCCCTGATGAAAGGAGACATTAATCCGCCCAATTAAATCTGCAGATGACAAAATCCTCAGACGGTCAGCGCTCCTTTCAAGATGAGACTCTCTCACGATTACGTCTCGGAAGAGGAATCTTATCATCTGTAGTGACGATCTGTCTGACCCCAGCAGCATCGCCTCTGATCAGCCGCCGACTCATTAGCCAGAGAGGCTGCTTTTATGAGTAAGGCTGGCCGTTCACATTAGACAGCTGTCAGCTATCTCTCCCGATGACCCTTCGGTCGAGCATGCGTGTGTCCTGGACCATGAGACAGGAGAAAGTCCCCGCCTTATCTCCCCAAGATCAAAAGGATCAAGCAATTCAATCCAACTGTCTGATCCTTATCTCCTCAGACACCATAGTTGCCTGCGAGGACTGGAAGCAGCCCCCAACGCTACATTATCAATTCCATAGACCTCTGAGCTAACATCCCCCTGCAGTCTCTGCTGGTTCAGGGTCTGCTACTTACATGAGACATCAATTAATCAGATGGAGGTAAAAATAAACTACGTTTCCCAGAATGCAATGCATATAGGACTGCATCACAAGAAGTCTGTTACACTGGCTATAGACGTTTATGTTCATTTCAGAGGGATTGGCAAGAAATCTAATATACAGACTTTCGATCAATGGTAGACATTGAGAGAAAGGATTGGGCTGTTAAATTTCAACATACCCAATCCTTTTGTACTCAGGGAAAAGAAGCTGCCACCAGTGGTGACTTATTCCGATCTCCAAATTGAGAAAACATGCATGCTTGGCCGAGCAGAGCGTGCATGTGTATGTGGGGGACAGAGGGAATATGCTTTGATCTTAAAGGGGTATTCCTCATCTCAGACACTGATGGAATATTGTTAAGATATGCCATCAGAGTAAGATAAGTGCAGGTCTCACCTCTGGGACCCTCTCCTATCTCCAGAACAGACCCCCACATGCAAGGCCACCCTCCGTCACTGCTATGGGAGCTCCGAAAATAACCAAGCACTTACTTGGTTATTTCTGTCAGTCCCATAGTGGCGAACATAGAGGTGGCTGCGCATGCGCAGGGTGGTTTTCATTTTGCCAATATGGGACTTCCAAAAATAGGCAGCGCCCTTGCTCAGCTATTTCTGGAACTCCTATAGCAGTGCGGTGTGCTCTTCTTTACTTTAGGGTTCCTGTTCTGGGATAAAAGCGGGTCCCAGAGGTGGGACCTGCACCTATCTGACAACTTTAGCATATCCTAGCAATAAGCCATCAATGGCCCCTTTAGGTTTATGGCCATGTTTGTCTGCAAACTGTTAATTCTAGACGTGATCAGCAGAATTTTGAATGCAGCTCTGGGTGACATGATCTAATTCAACATCTTCAATAGAAGACATTAGAAAATAGTACTGTATCATCACCTATCTGACAACTGGGACCCCCAACAATTGCTGGTACAGAAGATCTCTTTCCCAGTGATCCAGGGGGTCCCATCTAAACACTATCCCCTGGAATACCCCTTTAACCTCTCAGACACAATATATCATCTGGCAGTCATACAGATCAGCCGGGCTATAGTCTGGAACATTATATTCCGGATAATATAACCACCCACACTTTATCAATATAATGGACTGTGGCAGAAACGGTTCAGAAAAAGTCCTAGAGGACAAAATAAACCCTGAAGAAAATCAATATCATTACGTATGGCAGCCATCGATCTCTTTAACAGGAGATGGAAATAGTAGAGCACAGGTTACTGAGCGTCTAATGGATGTACCTTCTATCAAAAGGCCCCGGTGTGAAGCCGGGGGGGGCCTTTACTTTTTACACTCCATATAATCATTCCTTAATGTAAATTAATTGGAAGATGCAGCTGACATTCATTCTACACACGGGAGCGGAGAGTGCACAGCGGTAGCAGAAAGCAGGGTGCACAGACGATGCGCTGTGTGAACCAGGGCTACATGTTCATCAATACCAGACTGACAATTATACAGTTTAACCCTTAAAGCAAATATCCACTCCACAACCACTATTTTTTAACATATTTTGAGTGCAATTTTTAACTCCTTCATGACACAGCGATTTTCTGTTTTTGCGTTTTCATTTTTCACTCCCTGTCTCCTGGAGCCATAACTTTTTTACTTGTCTGTTCACATAGCCATCTGAGGTTTTGGTTTTTTGAACAACAAGCTGTACTTTCTAATGGCACCATTTAATATGTACAGACATAAAGTTAAAACATAACATGCTGGATACCTGCAGACACCACTAGAGGGAGCTTCAGAGCTTACTGCATACTGTTTGCACATCGAACACAATAAAAATAAAACAAGTACGGTATGTAGTTAGCTCCCTCTAGTGGCGGATGCAAGTAGCCAGCATGTTATCTTCGTAATCTACATCTATGCAGGGTATTTTGAACTCTATATCAGATAAACTGCGCTCAGACCCCTGAATAAAATATAAAACAAGATAAAGATAAAAGGTGAAGATTCACTTTAAGGGTCAAGCCCATCTTCTCCACATTCTGTCAATCATAACTATTTTAAGGACCTTTTTTTTTTTTTTTTTTGCAGGATGGTTTGCCTTTTTAGGCTTTTTTTTGCTGTACACATTTATTAAAGAAGAACTCCCGCAAAAATTTTTATTCTCTGACCTGTTAAAAAGGTGCATGATATAATCTGTAGTGAATGTCATCTTCTTATCAGGGACTCTAATTGAGAGTTATCCCCTCTCTTCTAATTGTAGCTGTGTCATGTGACCAACTCCCTGACCTCCAACTGACCCAGGGCAGGAAGCCAGTAACTGCTCTATTCATTCCTATGAGACTGAAAGTGAGGCTCCCATAGGAATACATAGAGAATAGACTTCCTGTCCACACATAAGATGATGTGTGAGTTGGTGGGTCTAATTCCTAGTCACATGACACAGATAAGAAACTTCAGGATCATATAAGTCAAAAATTCAGACACTGGTAAAAAAATTACATTTACTACAGATGTACATTTCTTTAAACTGTGGACTGCAGGAAAATAATTCTGCAAATTTTGTAATATCTTTTCACCAAATGTAATGTTTGCTAATTTTGGGATCTTTTTGTTTAATATAATTTTATAATCAAACAAATGGAGAAAACAACCTTATCCAAGACTACAAAATGCCCCCCCATATGCCCCTCACAATGAATCTTATTACCTGGTCCCCGCGTCCCTCCTGGTCCTCGCACCTCCACAGCTGCTTCTCCCCGTGCACGGATGAAAACATCTACAACAGCCAATGGCATGCAAGAACGGGGACGAGCCTCCCTAGCATGGCAGGTGAAGCCAGGGAGGCTCGTCCCTGCCCCCCCTGCCATTGGTTGCTCCCCCAACACTGGATGTTTTTATCCGCGCACGGGGAGAAGCAGCTGTGGCGGTGCGGGGACCAGGAGTGGCTTCCGTGTGAAGGGCCTGTCATATGGGTTAGCATTTTATAGTTTTAGATAACCCCGTTAAAGCAGTGGTCCACAACCTTTTTTGCATCAAGAACCGGTTTCTCGCTAGACAATTCCCCCAGGGACCTGGGGAGGGGGGGTTAGTTGTTGTTTGCTGGTCAGCGCTGACTGATTCATGCAAGATGCATATTAAAATATATAAATATAACGTAAAATGCCCCTATACAAAGCCCCCCATATAAAATACCCCTTCTTTGTAGCCTCAGTAGATGCCCCCATAGTGCCACCCAATAATATGCCAGTAAGAAGTGCCCCCATAGATGCCCCCACAGTGCCCCCCAATAATGCAATAATGTACCAATAAGAAGTTCCCCCACAAATGTGCCTGTAAGAAGTGCCCCCATATCATGTGCCAGTAAGAAGTAACCCCCAGTGCCCCCACAGCGCTCCTCTCCTGCATTGTACAAAAATTAAATAAATAAACACTTATACTTACCTTCATCAGGCTGACAGCGATGCGATGCAGGCCTCTTCCGGCCTGTGTCCTGCGCATCACGCTGCCTGAGCCGGCCTCTGATAGGCTGCAGACACTAGTGCCTGTAGCCTATAATAGGATTGGAGAAGGGAGACGCCTCTCCCTCCCCTGCCCTGCAGCACAGGCATCTGTATCTCTGTCCTGAGGACAGCTATACAGATGACTATGGAGATGAGCGCTTCCACAATAAAAACACTCATCTCCCTGTCCCCTGCTGCCCCGCCCCACTGGTGACCAGGGCCCTGATTGCCGCGGACCGGCAAACATCCATCCAAGGCCCGGTCCTGGGCCGCGGACCAGTGGTGGGGGACCACTGCTTTAAAGGATATATCCAACCAGTTTACTTTTGTTCCAGTGCATATAAACTAAAAAGCTATTTTCCATACATTCTAGATAAAAAAAAAATCTGCTATTGTTTTGTGTTTATGCAGAGCTACATGTCTCCATGGTAACAGACTACAAAAAAAACCTGCAGTCACACTCACTGCCATCTGTCTACTATTTCTTGCTACCTACGTAATGTATGTTAGAGGACAATCATCAGAATTCTGAATGGGGCTCTAGATGTGACTAGAGTAGAAGGCAAGATTTATGAAGATTTTAATGTAAAATTCTGTAGAAAAATGGGAAAGTTGCAGGGGAAATGTAGCATTAGATGCCGCCAAATAAATGTATCCAGGTCAGCCTAATAGGGCATGCGGAAAGAGGTTTTTGAGTGAAGATTTGTGCTTTTGTGGTTTTACAGATTTTTGATTTGCATTTTTACTGCCCAGTGTTAGTATAATTTCAGGAGCTCGCCCACTGGTATTTCTACGTGAAATGTCAGGCTGCGGAGGGCTGGTTATATTTTTCTTTGTTGGTAAATACTTTTCACCTTTTTTGATTTCCTGCAATGAGAAAATCTCATCTATAATAATTCTTTACATATACAGGCAAATTACTGAAAGCATTTCAGGAAATGTCATCCCGCCTGGAAATGTCATCACGCCCGAGACTATTGATATGTTACTAACATACTGAGATAAGTGTAATGTTACCCCTAATAACAGAGTGTGCAAGTGGCCCCCTCCGGATATACACTCATTGACAAAAAAATTAAAATAACGCACCCTGATAGAAATGACGGATTGCTGCAAAACCCAGCATGCCATTATGTCTCAGGTTGATATGTACAGAGCCAGCCCTGTACCTTACATGGATCCAGAGATCTCCACATTTATTGCTCTGCTAGATTTATATCAAGCTGGCAGCTCAGGAGGCGTGTCTCAGCTCTACCTATCACAGCTCAGGAGGCGTGTCCATGCGCTCCCTATCACAGCTCAGGAGGCGTGTCCATGCACTCCCTATCACAGCTCAGGAGGCGTGTCCATGTTCTACCTATCACAGCTCAGGAGGCGTGTCCATGTTCTCCCTATCACAGCTCAGGAGGCAGCTGAAGGATGAAACTGAGCATGTGCGGCCTTCTCAGTGAGCAGGACAAAGAAATAAGAAAAAAACAAACATCAGGTGGCGCTATACAGATACATTTTATTGAATAACTCAGTGGCTATGCTAAATTTTTTATTACATGAAATTACAAAAGAATTCAGATTCAGGTGCTGGTTTGAAATCTGTAGAATATTTTTTGTGTGACAACCCTAGTCTGCCCATTGACTATAAACGTCCTTCAGCTTTGCCCCCTGTGTGCAGCACCTGTACATAGAAGCTCCATGACTCAGCTGCCTCCTGACAGCCAAGAACATGGAGCTTTAACCTGAGACCTTTTTTCCTTGTCTCCAGGCTTTTGATCACTCTGACAAGCTGTCAAAGCCATCACAAATGCTTGTACTATCTCACTCTCATTACTGCCGGTCACAGAGCAGTTTACAACCACATATGGGGTGTTTTTGCAAACTTCAGAATCAGGAAAATAAATATTCAGGTTTGATTTGTGGTTTACCCTTGCTATCTTATGGGAAAAATTAATTAAAAGTTGAAAATCTGCGAAAAAATATATATATTTTAAATTTCACCTTACATAGTTTACAAGGCCGAAAAAAGACATCTGTCCATCCAGTTCGGCCTGTTTTCCTATAAGTTGATCCAGAGGAAGGCAAAAAAACCCTGTGAGGTAGAAGCTAGTTTTCCCCACTTTAGGGAAAAAAATTCCTTCCCGACTCCAATCAGGCAATCAGAATTACTCCCTGGATCAACGACCCATCTCTAGGAACTATAACCTGTAATATTATTACCCTCCAAAAATACATCCAGGCCTCTCTTGAACTCTTTTAGTGAACTTACCATCACCACCTCCTCAGGCAGAGAGTTCCATAGTCTCACTGCTCTTACCGTAAAGAATCCTCTTCTATGTTTGTGTACAAACCTTCTTTCCTCCAGACGCAGAGGATGGCCCCTCGTCACAGTCACAGTCCTGGGGATAAATAGATCATGGGAGAGATCTCTGTACTGACCTCTGATATATTTATACATAGTTATTAGATCTCCCTCAGTCGTCTTTTTTATAAAGTGAATAACCCTAATTTTGATAATCTTTCTGGGTACTGTAGTCCACCCATTCCAGTTATTACTTTAGTTGCCCTCCTCTGAACCCTCTCCAGCTCTGCTATGTCTGCCTTGTTCACAGGAGCCCAGAACTGTACACAGTACTCCATGTGTGGTCTGACTAGTGATTTGTAAAGTGGCAGGACTGTGTTCTCATCACGGGCATCTATGCCTCTTTTGATGCAACCCA
Source organism: Rhinella marina (assembly GCA_900303285.1). Taxonomy (NCBI): domain Eukaryota; kingdom Metazoa; phylum Chordata; class Amphibia; order Anura; family Bufonidae; genus Rhinella; species Rhinella marina. The sequence goes on along the minus strand of ONZH01015475.1, from coordinate 122,002 downwards.
TTATCTTATTGGCCTTCCTTCTGTTTTAATTCTTGTGGGAAATCTAAAGGGTTAACAAACTTTGTAAAATCAGTTTTGATTACATTGGGGGCTGTAGTTTCTAAAATATGTTCATTTATGAGAGGTTTCTATTATTTAAGCCCCTCAAAGTCACTTTAGAACTGCAAAGGTCCTTTAAAATTAACTATTGGAAATTTTCATGAAAATCTTAAAAATTACATCTAAAATTTGAAGCCTTCTAACGTCCTAAAAAAATAAAATTACATTTCCAAAATTATGCCAACATAAAGTGGACATATGGTGTATGTTCATTAATAACAATTTTATTAGATATCCCTATGCAACTTAAAAGCAGAGAAATTCACATTTAAAAAATAGTGATTTTTTTTTCAGAATTTTCAGTAAATTTTGATTTTTTATAAATAAAGATAAAACATATTGACTCAAATTTACCATTAACATGAAGTACAATGTGTCATGAGAAAACAATCTCTGAATGGTTTGGATAAGTAAAAGCGTTCCAAAGTTATTACCACATGAAGTGACACATATCAGATTTGCAAAATTAAGCCTGGTCTTGAAGTGGTTAAGAACAATATTAAGTCGACATATACAGTACATTTGATGTTTTTGGATGTGGTTTTACACGGTGATGCGTTAGGTTTCGTGTAGATGTACATATGTGTTAAAATGATCCACAAAATACGTGGAGATAGTGGTCAGAGAAATGCCCAGATTCTCGTTCAGACCCCCAGGACACAAAGTCCTCAGCTTCCAAATCCACCTGCTTCTCTTCTGTGTAAGCTTTTTAGATGCATCCTCAGCTCTTAATCCCGTCTTAATCCAATCGATTCCTCTCACCTTTAGTCTTGGATTACAGTTAGGGGCCACTTTAAAGTGCATTTCAATTCATCAAGGGACTTTTCATCTTTTGCTGCAATCAGTGGCGTAGCTGTAGGAGGTCACTGCGGTCACAATTTTGAAAGAAAGAAAAAGATGTACGTTTTGGAATAACATCTGTTTGTGTGAAACCCAACGCATCACGTTGTAAAACCACGTCCAAAAACTCCACCCTATTGACATCACATGTATCACAGGTCAACTTAATGTTCTGAAGATTGTTCTTAAAGGGTTTTCCCATCACATACAATGGGGTCATATCACTAGGATATGCCCCCAATGTCTGTTAGGGACCCGCACCTACAAGGAGAACGGAGCGGGGAGCGTTGTGGCTGGAGGACCCGGGTTTCCCAAGCGCTGCTCCCATACAAGTCTATGGAAGCGATTCTTCCCATAGAAATGAATGGGGCAGTTAGGTGTAATTACACCTACTCACCACTACCCCCGTGTTGGCCGCATGTAAACAGTGAAGAAGAGGCAGCGCTGATACGGTGCGCGCCTCCTCTTCAAACAGATGATCGGCGGGGGTGCCAGGTGTCAGACCCCCGCCGATCTGATATTGATGACCTATCCTGAGGATAGGTCATCAATATATATAACTCGGAGAACCCCTTTATTTAATAAAGATTTTTATATTTGTCATACATTTTTGGTATTCTGTAGCCCATTTTTGTAGGTTTTTGTGGTATTCCTTTGAAGCCTTCACCAGTTATTGTATGCTTTACTCCTCTATTTGATTCTACACACTGAGTGTATTTACGAGTAAGGTTATGTGTACCTTTGCTGTATGGTTCTTTTTGCTCAATTATGATTAGAAGGAATTTTTCCCCTAAAGTGAGGAAAATTGGCTTCTACCTCACAGGGGTTTTTTGTCTTCCTATGGATCAACTTGCAGGATAACAGGCCGAACTGGAGGGACAGATGTCTTTTTTCGGCCTTATAAACTATGTTCCTATGTTACTAGGTGTGGTCAGACTAGACAATGGGACTTGCGACAAGAGGGCTTAAAGTGCTTCCCCTATAAAAAGGCTCTCAGAGGTTACTTTTGGGTGGTGTACCTCTTGGTCAGAGATCACTGACTGCCAGACATGCCTCTACAATGCACTTGAAGACACTTTGCCCAGTTGACTTCGAGAGGGGGCACTTTGGATGGTCATTTTGATGAACTGCCTACTATCTAAACCATTCTGATTTAGCTGTTAAGAATGTTTTTGGAGCAGTGGTTATGTCAGAGCACACACATGTGGCAAACAAGCTCCCGGCAGCCCAGACAGACGAGTAGAAAGGATGGTTTGATCTGCCGACAAGCACGAGCAGCTCTACAGCTTCATTGTCCACCATCCAGACACGGGTGGCCCCTTCATAACACATCCTTGTCTCTGCCCAGACCAGGTGATTAGCAGAAAGAAATCTGGTGTTGCAGTGCCCATTACATGTCCTACCATTGACAACCAGCCACCGTCACCTTTGTTTTAAATGGTGTTGCGAACGAGAAACCTGGACTGCTATGGACTGGAACCATATTGTCTTAAGCAACGAATCTAGGTTCGATTTCGAGTATGGAGGCCTCATGTTGAGCTCTTCAATTCTGCCCTTGCTGTGGAGCAACTCTCTGCCCCAACTGCTGGTGTGATGATCTGCGGAGCCATCACAAACAACAGTCGGTCACCCCTAGTAGTGATACGAGGACACTAACAACGCAGTGATGTGCAGGACATCATGGGGCCACATTTGTCCTCTCATGGCAGGACTTTTTTCAGCAGGATAATGCTCGTCCGCACATCAAGGGTTTCCCAAGAATGTCTCTTCACTTCCTTGGCTGCCCAGTCACCAGATTTATCGTCAATCCAGCATTTATGGGTCTAGAGCTCGGTCCTTTTCAGCACCTATCTGACATTGATGGCATTCCCACCAAATAAGGAGGCACATAACTGAGTTATGAGCATGCCTTGTTAGTGTTGGTCTATCAGGAGCAGAGTTGCTGCTCCATGATTGTTAGGCCTGAGTGTCCAGTGTGATAGCCATATGTTGTGATGGAGCTGTGACTAGTGCTACATGGACTTAGCTTGGACCTCAGGATTGCCACAATACTAAAAGTCAGGAAGGAGGTGCTGGGGCAGAATTTGATCCACAGACACTCTGTATATCAAAGGCATATTAAAGAGAGCACCAGGAGGAGAACCTGATTGCCTTCATTCACAAACAGCACCACCACTGTCCAGGGGCTGTGTCTGGTATTGCGGTTCAGCTCTATTAAAGCAAATGAAGCTAAGGTATGGCGCTGTTTTTAGAAGAAAGCAAGCCATGATTTTCTAATCCTGAACAACCACGGTGACGTCATAGGTAACAGTCTGGTTGCGATGGTGAGACGACCTAACAGCCCTTTTACAATCAGCAAAAAAGCTCAAAGTTGAACTGGCAAAGGAGCCCTCCGAAATTGCCACACATTGATGCACGTTCTAAAAACTGGGGTCCCTAGAACCTGAATATTGCTAAATAGGTTCTGACTCAATCACATCTGAGGTTACAAGCCATCAAACCTCCCCCATGGCATTTATTAAGCATTGCATCCACTTCCAGTATGACATGGCAGCGAGGTGGAAGGCTCTGCGCCTCCATCACTTCTTACCTTTGAGACGATGGCTTAGGATCTGTTCCAGAATGGAGGCAAAGTTTAAAAATTCAGGTGCAGAATCATCAATGGTCTCGAAGCAGGAGCGGTCAATCAGCGTCTTCACGGAAAACCTGCAAGGAAGCCCAGAGACACCAGTCACTGACTGTTCCTACACTGCTGGGACATTAATATTAGTATTCATATAGTGCCATTAGCTTCTGTATATTTTGTCCTGTAAAATGACAGTCATCATTATAGTAAATAGACAGGTCGGGCACTGTTACTTCCAGGTCCTGGCACAACAAACAAGAAATGTCTAAATATGCCCGCTCAGCCAATCACTGTGTGTCCAGGATGCTTCTGTCCTTTCTTCACTTCTAAACTTGTGTGATCTGCACTCCTTGCATCCTCTCCACCCACATCTGGTGTGTACAACCTCCTCCTCCTCATTGCTGCTATGTCTAACATTGAGAGAAGGGAGGGGGAGAGCAGAGAGAGCCATCAGAAACAGGAGCTAAGCTCAGAGAGATCTAACACACACTAAGCAAAATAGTGAGACTTTTTTAATGAAGACTATTTAGAAAGTTTATAATTTCAGAAAAGTAAAAAAGATATCAGTGCAAAGGTGTCCATAGCCTTTAAAAGGTCTTTCTGAGTTCAAAAAAGATGATAAAATGCAGGGAAGGTGTTAAAATAATCAAAGGGGTTACAGTCACTGGTTGAAACTGCTCTATCGCTTCCACCCCATTCCTCCATGATGTCATGTTCTTGGCTACAGTGATGACATCCTGCCAATACAGAACAGGCCAATACGGCATGAGACTGCTGAGGCCAGTGACTGGCTGCGGAGGTTAAATGCGGTAAATGGGCATGTCACTGCTGCAGTCAAGTAAACAAAGCCCGACCGGAGAAACAGAATGGACTTCCAATTGTCTGGCAAGTTTCCAGAGAATAGTGGAGCCCCAGAGGAAATTGTGGCATGTTCCATCAGAGGATGCTTCTAAGAAAGAATAGCTCCATCCATACACCACCTGATGGAGCACTGTATGGCGGCACAAAGTCTAGTATGGAGCCATGTATGTGTGCCACCATACAGTCTCTGTGCCATATGTGTGAAGCCTACAGCATCCACCTTTTTAGGTTCCCCACAAAATCCACAACCAGGGCACCTGCCAAGGCTGTATGCCCAAATTCTCATTTCTCAGAATGGAGGAATCTACGATCCAGGCTGAAGACAAAGAAGTTCCGGAAGACATACTCTGCGCAAGGCAAAGTGAAGTAAACAAGTTTCCACATATAAGAATGGCTGTAAATCCCAAGTGCCTCTTTGCCTTGACACTGTCGAGGTCGTTCAGCAAGAACATCACTATTCAAAGGCTTGTAAAATATCATACGATGCTGGACGAGGACGCGTGAGGATCTACTACGTAAGTGCAGGTGTAAAGAACATGGAAACAACTGGAAACGCGCTAGGCTGGTGTATGGGGAGTGCTCTGCTCTCATATCTATATTTTATTTATCTATTATCTATCTCATAATTATCCATCTCTTATCTATCTATCTATCTATCTATCTATCTATCTATCTATCTATCTATCTCATAATTATCCATATTGTATCTATCTATCTATCTATCTATCACCTATCTATCTATCTATCTATCTATCTATCTCATAATTATCCATCTTGTATCTATCTATCTCAAATCTATCTCTCTATCTCATAAATATCTATCTCATAATTATCTATCTATATTTATCGCTTCTATCTAGTATCTATCTATCCTTCTCTCTACTATCTATTTTCTATCTATCTGTCTGTCTATTCATGTACATTAGCACAAGCCCAACAACAATTCCATTCCACCTCAAAGTGAGACAACCCAGGAGGCAGTGTGGAGAGGATGGGAGTAGTAGTGGTAGGATAAAGGTGGTAGTCACTGTGTTTATGGCAGGTTTCTCTTCATCATATCTCCCTCACTTCCAGGGTACTGCAGTGCTGAGGGGGTTGCACTTGGGATGATGGAAATAGTAGATCCCCTGGAGCCCACCCTGTGTAGAGCCTCCTGTCTGGTGGAAGGTGAGGCGTCTATGCTATTAGTGTGCAAACTCATCGGCAGGAGACTGAGATGAAATGGAACAAGTAACTCATGGTCATCTTTACTTGGCAGTAAGTTGCAGAATACATCCAAACAAGATGGAGGTACCAAGTCCTACAAGTCTGTTTCCCCAAGAATGGTCTAGATGAGCTGTTTTTCTTGATACACTCCCTCAACCAGTCATTTATCTGCTATGAAATTCCAGCTACGGGATGCAGAAATGTCTTAACTCTTCTGCAGTTTCTAGCAGTGAGGTGCAGAACTCCAAATTACAAGGCGCAGAAGACGCTAATCTAAGAGGGATGCCTAAGGCTTAATCCGTGCTATGAGGTCCATAACCCATATTTTCCTTGCACTTTTCCTCTGACTGAACATTGGTCAGGTTAACTGCATAAATGGGCAAGGCCAGGCTGAAAGCCTAAGGCTTCGTCCATGCTATGAGGCCCTTAACCTATGTCTTCTCCTCACAGGCTATGCCTTGCACTTCAGAGATCAATGTTTTCTCCTCACTGACTGTTCCTTGCACTTCTCTTACTGGACACTGGTCAGTTCAACTGCATAAATGGCAAGGCTGAAAGCCTAAGTTTAAGTCCATCTTAGGAGACCCATAACCCACGTTTCCTCCTTACAGACTATCCATTGCACCACCTTCAGATTGGCCAGGAAACACAAGCTGAAAACTAGCTTATCTCTACCCTCCTTCCAGAAGCATCTAAATACACAAGATAGGGACCTGTGCATTCGGACATATCAAACACCACAAAACATTAACCATTTATCCTTTAGCAGTGTCCTAGTGGAACACCACCAATGTTCTGGGCAAATCTTTGTCTGTCACTCTTCAAGAATTTCCCACCCATGGTCTATGCAGTTTATAGCTTATTTTCTCCTTACTCTGGATCCACTAGGATATGCTATAAAATGAGTATTGCTGGGGGGAGGGGGGGTCCTACCACTCATCAGCATAAAGAAGTGGAGGCCCCTTCTAATTTTTTTCTGATCCTCATGACCACCTGCTGTGCAAGACAGCTCCAACCGAGTAAATTCTGCATTTCTATGGAGGAGCGCTGCTGTGCAGGGAATATGTCACGCGAGGTCGGCGTCGTGCTCCCTCTGCACGACGTCGCCGGACCTCTCCGCCCCCTAGAGACGAGCAATAGGGAATTGAAGTGCTGGTCTTGTCAGCCAGCACTTCATGAGTTAATTCTCTGTTTGGGTTTAGCCATGTGGTGCTGATCACACCACATGGCTACTTTACATATTGTTTGGACAGCTTGCTCCGCCTCAGGTCATGTGATGCTGGCCACATCACATGATCCTGGGCGGGCTATTTAAAGATGGCAACTGCCTCACTCAGATGCCTGTGATTAGTCTTCTGAGATCAGTGCTGTGTGTTGGACCTTGCTGTTGGATTATTGGTGTATTGGATTTTGGCTTTGGACTTAGACTACGCTTTTGTGATTCCCCTCGGTATTTGACGTGACCTCCTGTTCTTGACTTGGCTTGCTGATGATTCTGCTGTTGTGTTTGTTTCTGTCTGTGTTCGTCTTTCCCTGTGTTCCCTTCCCTTCCCTGTGCACGTACTCAGCATAGGGACTGTCTCCAAGTTACGGTTTTGTCGCCTAGGGCATCTACTGTAAGTAGGCAGGGAAAGAGGTGGGGTTCAGACAGGGCACACTATCCCTTGTTTCCCTGTCGTGACAGAATCACAGGCCATACCTAATGGAGCCGTTGCGAGTACTCACGGACCAGATGAGTTACATGGCTCAGATGATCCAGGATTTGATCGGGAGACTCCAACATCAGGAGCAGCTGCGGACAGCACCCGCAGTCGTTCCCTCCATGCCAAACCCCAATATTGAACCCCATGTAAAATTGCCCGATCGGTTTTCTGGGGACCGAAGGACTTTCCGTTCCTTTAAGGAAAGTTGTAAATTATATTTCCGTTTACGCTCACACTCCTCGGGTTCTGAGCAGCAGCGGGTAGGAATAATTATTTCCTTGCTGCAAGGTGATCCGCAGGAGTGGGCTTTCTCATTGCCACCTGACTCCCCTTGTCTATTGTCTGTGGAGGCTTTTTTCCGGGCCCTAGGTCTTTTATATGAAGAACCTGACTTGGCCGCTGTAGCTGAAACTCAGCTCAGAGACATTCGGCAGGGTAACCGTCCAGTTGAGGATTACTGTGCCGAGTTCAGAAAATGGTGTGTGTCCTCTAAATGGAATGACCCTGCTTTGAGAAGCCAGTTTAGGGTGGGACTGTCTGACCATCTGAAGGATTTACTAGTTAGTTATCCTACTCCTGACACCTTAGAGGCGACTATGACCTTAGTTATCAAACTTGACCGACGGTTTAGGGAGAGACAAAAGGAACGTTCTGTTGCCCCTCAAGTTGCCGTGTTGTCCGAAGTTCCTCTTCAGAGCCCGTCTCCTATCAACGTCCAGGAGGAGCCTATGCAGTTGGGAGTTACTATGAGGGATCAGAGACGCCTTAGAGGGGCCTGTTTTTACTGCGGTGAGATGAACCACTGGCTCCAGCAGTGTCCGAGACTTCTGCTCTCAAAAAGGTCTGTTCCTGGAAGTAAGGTACCCCTGCGGTGGTAAGAAAGAAAATCTTGTTACCTATTTCCATTTCTTATAACCAACTCAAGAGATCCGGTGAAGCATTTGTGGATTCAGGTTCTGCTGCTAATTTTATTGATTATGATTTTGTGCAATCTGTGGGTGTGCCTATAATTCCTTTAAGGGAGGTAATTCAAATTATCGCACTGGATTCCACTCCATTGAATAATAGGAGAGTGGAGTTTTGTACTCCTGAGGTTGTATTAACTGTAGGAATTACCCATACTGAGACTTGCTCCTTCCTTGTATTAAAGGATTTACCTGCCGACCTTGTTTTAGGTCTGCCATGGTTACAGGACCACAACCCTGTGATCAACTGGTCGGTAGGTGAATTGGAAAAATGGGGAATGAATTGTGACAAATGTTGTAGATCAGTATTGCAGTTGGGAGGTACCACTGAGTCTCTTTCCTTGCCCAAGTATATTGGCGATTTTTCGGACGTGTTTTCAATGTCCGAGACTGAGTTCCTCCCTCCTCACCGGCAATATGATTGCGCCATCGACCTTATTGAGGGATCCAAATATCCCAAAGGTCGCATTTATAATCTCTCTACTCCTGAACGTCAGTCCATGAGGGATTATCTCAAAGAGAGTCTGGCCAAGGGTCACATCCGGCCTTCAGTTTCTCCCATGGGGGCAGGTTTTTTCTTTGTTGGTAAAAAGGATGGAGGATTGAGGCCCTGTATCGATTACAGGGAGCTCAATAGCTCCTGTAATCGATACAGCTCAAAAATCACTGTTAAAAACAGATACCCGTTGCCCCTTATTCCTGACTTGCTGAATCAGGTCCAGGGGGCCTGTTGGTTCACCAAGCTGGATTTGAAGGGGGCATACAACCTAATCAGGATTCGTGAGGGGGACGAATGGAAAACTGCGTTTAATACCCCGGAGGGTCATTATGAGTACTTGGTAATGCCTTTTGGGTTAAGTAACGCTCCGGCAACTTTCCAAAACTTTGTCAATGACATTTTTAGACCATTTATTGGGAAATTTGTAATTGTCTATATTGATGACATCCTGATTTTTTCTGCAGACTGGGAGAGTCACGTATCTCACACCAGGCAAGTGCTGGAGGTGTTGCGTGAAAACAAGTTGTTTGTTAAAGGGGAAAAGTGTACCTTTGGTGTTCAGGAAGTGGCCTTTTTGGGATACATTCTCACCCCTTTTTCTTTCAAAATGGACCCAGTTAATGTACAGGCCATTGTGGATTGGGTGCGACCTTCCTCTTTGAAGGCGCTCCAGCAATTTCTGGGGTTTGCTAATTTTTATCGTAAATTTGTCAAAAATTTTTCAGTGGTAGCCAAACCCATTATGGATCTGACTCGCAAGGGGGCTGATCTGGTCAATTGGCCCCCTGCAGCAATTGAGGCCTTTGAAAGGTTAAAGCAGTGTTTTATTAATGCTCCTGTGTTGGTCCAGCCTGATCAAAGTAAGCCTTTTGTAGTTGAGGTGGATGCGTCTGAGGATGGTGTGGGGGCTGTACTGTCCCAGGGGTCTTCCACCTTAACTAATCTTATGCCATGCACCTTCTTCTCCCGCAAGTTCTCTCCTGCCGAGAGGAATTATGATATTGGGAATAGGGAGTTACTTGCAATCAAGTGGGCATTTGAGGAATGGCGTCATTTTTTAGAAGGGGCATTTCACCGCATTACGGTCCTCATGGATCATAAGAATTTAATGTTTCTAGAATCGGCTAAGCGATTGAATCCTAGACAGGCGAGGTGGGCTTTGTTCTTTACTCGTTTTGATTTTTGTGTTACCTTCAGACCCGGGAGCAAGAACGTTAAGGCCGATGCCTTATCCCGAAGTTTCCAGGCGTATCAGCCTCCTGACGTCCCTCCTGAGCCCATCCTGCCAGCTGATATCATCGTGGCCGCTACCTCATCTGATCTCGCTTCTGAAATCTCGGCAGGACAACATCTTGCTCCCATTGGTACCCCCAATGACAAATTGTTTGTGCCGGCTCATTTGCGGTTGCGACTGCTGGGTGAGTGCCATAATTCTGTTTTGTGTGGACATCCTGGCATCAATGCCACCAAGGAGTTGGTCTCTAGGCAGTATTGGTGGCCGTCAATCTCCAGAGATGTTCAGGCTTTTGTAACTGCGTGTAACACTTGTGCCAGGTCCAAGAATTCCAAGACACGACCTATGGGTGAGTTACATCCTTTACCCATACCTAGTAGACCTTGGTCACATCTGTCCATGGACTTTATCACGGACTTGCCGTGCTCTGAGGGTAAAACCGTGATATTTGTGGTGGTTGACAGATTCAGCAAAATGTGTCATTTTATTCCTTTGTGTAAATTACCCTCTGCGAAGGTCTTGGCGTCCGTGTTCATTGATAATATTGTCAAACTACATGGTGTTCCTGAGAATATCGTTTCTGATAGGGGAGTACAGTTTGTGTCTAGGTTCTGGAGGGCGTTCTGTAATAAGATTGGTATCTCTTTGTCCTTTTCATCAGCCTTTCATCCGGAGACCAATGGTCAGACTGAACGTCTTAACCAATCCGTTGAGCAATATCTTAGATGTTATGTTTCTGATAACCAACATGTGTGGGCCAGATTCCTGTCTCTGGCTGAATTTGCAATTAATAATCGTGTTAATTCATCCTCTGGGATGTCGCCGTTTTTCTGCAATATGGGTTTTCATCCACGCTTTAGCTCCTTTTCCCCATCTGCGTCGGTTGTCCCAGATGTCAATGATTTTTCTCAAGAACTGTGCACAGTTTGGGCACAGGTTCAGTCGAACCTGGAAAAGGCCCAAGGAGTTCAAAAAGCTAAGGCTGATAGAAAACGTTCTAAGGGTGTGAATTTTAAGGTTGGGGATAAGGTATGGTTATCGACTAAAAATCTCAACATGAGGGTACCATCCTACAAGTTTGCACCTCGCTTCATTGGTCCTTACAGGATCACCAAGGTGATCAATCCGGTTTCTTTTAGGTTATGTTTACCCGACTCCCTTCGTGTTCATAATGTTTTTCATGTGTCTTTGCTCAAACGTTATGTTGCTCCCGTTGGTCCTGAGGAACAGTCTCCGCCTCCGGTTGAGGTAGCAGGACAAATGGAGCATGAGATTGCCAGAATTGTGGATGTGAGAAGGGTCCGGAATTCCTTCCAGTACCTCGTACATTGGAAGGGGTTCGGTCCTGAGGACAGGTCTTGGGTACCGTTGACCAGGATGCATGCAGACTCGCTCATCCGAAAGTTCCATCTGCAGCATCCCGATAAGCCTGCTCCCGCTGGTAAGGGTCCGGTGGCCCCTCGTGAAGGGGGGGTACTGTCACGCGAGGTCGGCGTCGTGCTCCCTCTGCACGACGTCGCCGGACCTCTCCGCCCCCTAGAGACGAGCAATAGGGAATTGAAGTGCTGGTCTTGTCAGCCAGCACTTCATGAGTTAATTCTCTGTTTGGGTTTAGCCATGTGGTGCTGATCACACCACATGGCTACTTTACATATTGTTTGGACAGCTTGCTCCGCCTCAGGTCATGTGATGCTGGCCACATCACATGATCCTGGGCGGGCTATTTAAAGATGGCAACTGCCTCACTCAGATGCCTGTGATTAGTCTTCTGAGATCAGTGCTGTGTGTTGGACCTTGCTGTTGGATTATTGGTGTATTGGATTTTGGCTTTGGACTTAGACTACGCTTTTGTGATTCCCCTCGGTATTTGACGTGACCTCCTGTTCTTGACTTGGCTTGCTGATGATTCTGCTGTTGTGTTTGTTTCTGTCTGTGTTCGTCTTTCCCTGTGTTCCCTTCCCTTCCCTGTGCACGTACTCAGCATAGGGACTGTCTCCAAGTTACGGTTTTGTCGCCTAGGGCATCTACTGTAAGTAGGCAGGGAAAGAGGTGGGGTTCAGACAGGGCACACTATCCCTTGTTTCCCTGTCGTGACAGAATAACTCTGAAGGAACTGAACACTAAAATCTGAGGATCGGAGGGATCCCAGCAGTGAAACACCCCGTAATCAACAAATGAACAAATGTTGTCATATCCTACATATAAGTAGTTATCCCATGACTAATGTAAAAAAATGAAAATCAGATCTCATATAGTACATGACAATCTCTTTCTAACAAAGCTAGAACCAGCCCTGTACCTCACATGGATCCAGAGATCTCCCCATTCATTGCTCTGGTAGATTTATATCAAGCTGACAGCTCAAGTGGAGTGTCTTCTCTGCTGCAGCTCAGGGGGCGTGTCCATGATCTCCCTATCACAACTCAGGGGGCGTGTCCATGCTCTGCCTATCACAGCTCAGGAGGCAGTTGAAGGTTGAAACTGAGCATATGCGACCATCTCAGAGAGCAGGACAAAGAAATAAGGAAAAGAACAAACAGCAGGTGGCGCAATACAGCTACATTTTATTGAATAACTCAGAGGCTATGCTAAATTTTTTATTACATGCAATTACAAAAGTATTCAGATCCAGGTGCTGGTTTCAAAAATGTAGAATATTTTTCATGGGACAACCCCTTTAACCTAGTAATGCAAATGGTCATTAGTGAACTAATGGGTTAAAAGGAAATGTACTATGCTTCCATGAAAACCGTTAGGATTGTGAGCCTGGAGATGCAGCACGGGTCTCTGCATTTCTCATCCATCATCTGATTGCATCTCTTTGGAGACGTCTTGTATTCTCCACTGTGTTCAGAAACCTATCTAGATACAGAAATAAACAGTAATTTCCTTATGTATGGAGCGCTCTGGTGAGGTCTGTTAGGCAGAGAACCTACGTGACCAAAGTTAATAAATTGTAGAATTTGGCTTTTGGTGGCCGGGGGTTCATCCGCGCCAGATGATGTCCATGTACATACTACACGTCATCCCTTTATAATCATGCTGGGATTCTTCAGTTCTGCCGTGCCATCTTATTAGCCATAAGTACAGCTCCCCAGTGAAGATTTCACAGTCTCGACAGTCAATTACCAGGAAGAAAGTAATTTGTGGAGCTCACAGAATTATCACCCTCACCAGACAAATCTTTTTAAACTAGGGCATCGTCCCACCCAGGGGCGTACACAGATCTCTTTGGGACCCATAGCTAAACTTAAAGGAAAATATGTTACAGTTTTAAAACCAGCACCTGGATCTGAATACTTTTATAATTGCATGTAATTAAAAATATAGTACAGCCACTAAGCTATTCAATAAAATGAATCTCTATGGCTCCACCTGCTGTTTGTTTTTTTCTTATTTCTTTGTTCTGCTTAATAAGGTAGCCGCACATGCTCAGTTTCATCCTTCAATTGCCTCCTGAGCTGTGATAGGGAGATCATGGACACGCCCCCTGAGCTGTGATAGGGAGATCATGGACACGCCCCCTGAGCTGCAGCAGAAAAGACACTCCCCTTGAGCTGTCAACTTGGTACAAATCTAGGAGAGCAATGAATGAGGAGATCTCTGGATCCATGTGAGGTACAGGGCTGGTTCTAGCTTTGTTAGAAAGAGATTGTCATGTGCTATATGAGGTCTGGTTTTCATTATTTACATCAATTAAAGGCATAACCCCTTTAAGAGGAAGACATTTTTAATTAAAAAAAGTAACACTCTGCCTCACCCGCTTTATCTGACTTCTATTTTGGAAAAATCGGAACAGGTGCTTCATAAACTGGCATAAATACGCTGAGAAATCTCATGCTTCTCTTCACACAGTATATTATAAAACTCGCTGCCTGCGGCCACCACTAGAGGGAGCTCAGTGTGAAGGAATTTATATGCACTGAGCTCCCCCTAGTGGAAGCTGATGGAAAATGCAATGAATCTATAAGTAGTGGAAATACAATATGTGGTTGTTACCTACAACAGACATGGTGACTGGTCTTGTTTAACAAAAGTTAACTGTCGGGATCAGAGCTAGCTTTCATCCCGACATTATAACTTGTTAGATGCCATGGTCAGCATATTATGTTAACCCCTTAATGACCCATGACAGATGCGTTATGATTGGGTGCTACTACAGTTCTTGCACCATGAAGGATATTTCCATTATGATGATTGGGTGGGCTCTGCTCAATGTCTAGACTCCTGCTGCAACTGTCGGGATCAGAGCTAGCTTTCATCCCGACATTATAACTTGCTGGATGCCATGGTCAGCATATTATGTTAACCCCTTAATCACCCATGACAGATGCGTTATGATTGGGTGCTACTACAGTTCTTGCACCATGAAGGATATTTCCATTATGATGATTGGGTGGGCTCTGCTCAATGTCTAGACTCCTGCTGCAACTGTCGGGATCAGAGCTAGCTTTCATCCCGACATTATAACTTGCTGGATGCCATGGTCAGCATATTATGTTAACCCCTTAATCACCCATGACAGATGCGTTATGATTGGGTGCTACTACAGTTTTTGCACCATGAAGGATATTTCCATTATGATGATTGGGTGGGCTCTGCTCAATGTCTAGACTCCCGCTGCAACTGTCGGGATCAGAGCTAGCTCTCATCCCGACATTATAACTTGTTAGATGCCATGGTCAGTAATAACTGCAGAATCTACGGTGTCTGATGCAGTTGAGGGATAGTGATGCCGTACCATGGCAGCCAGGGGCCTATCAATTACCTGCCAATTAGGCCATACCAGAGGCACAATCTAATACGCTGTCAGAACCTAGAACGGAACAGAACCTGCTGTCGTTCAGAACTAGTCCTGTGCCATGGCAATGTTATTTCTTGCTTGCCTCCACCACTTCATGTACCGACCACACACCGTCTTACTATCTGTCTAGTCTCTGTGACGTTGCCCCAGAATAACCGCTGTAACATGTCCAGTGCTGAGATACAAGGCACATTCTGCTTATTTAATTGCAGAAAAGCGTTTTCGTAAGTAGAAATAGGTTTTCATTTATCAACGTCCCTCCATCAGCTTCTAAAATCCGTTTACTATTGACCAGAGTGAAGTCCCCCCCGACCACGGTCCTGCATTACCTAGGATAACGTAGCCTTCCTCGGCGTCCGTCCTGCTCACTGATGACATTATCAATGTGTCCTGTGGCGTTTCCTCCCTAAGCTCACGGTTCCCGTCTCACCAAACACGTATTGTTCCGGCGGCGCGGTCAATTCCCGCCTGAAGGCGCCTCGTGAGACACGCTCTGATGCTCAGTCTTGCATTTGGCTATAATTAAAAGGCGCTATCTGTGGACAGATATTACAGCTTCTTATTTAAATGGGAAATGCTCCGTGGGTCTAATGTTAGGTAATTTAAAGAAAATTGTCAGCGCCTATTAATTGCAAGCGGCTCTTCTGGCTGCGCTGTCAGAAATTATACAAAGGACTAATTAAAGGGTTGTCCCATGAAAAATATTCTGCAGTTTTCAAACCAGCGCCTGGATCTGAATACTTTTATAATTGCATGTAATTTTAAAAAAAGTAGCATAGCCACTAGTTATTCGATAAAATGTATCTGTATAGCGCCACCTGCTGTTTGCTCTTTTCCCTATTTCTCAGTCCACCTCAGTAACATCGCTGTGGTGGTCACACATGCTCAGTTCCATCCTTCAACTGCCACCAGCCAGTATTGTATTATTGTATTGTTAAAAGCTGTGACAGTTACAGGGAGAGAGATGCAGCGGAAAGGAGCTTTGAAGGGAGAGCGCTGCATCAGAATGGACACAACCTTTGAGTTGTGATAGGGACAAAGATGCAGAAGAAAGGTGACACGCCCCGGAGCTGTGATTGGGAGAGAGCTGCAATGAGAATGACACACCCTGTGAGCTGTGAAAGGGAGACCGCTGCATCAGAAAAGGCACATCCCTGAGCTGTGATAGGGAGAGAGATGCATCAGAAAGAACACAACCCCTGAGTTGTGATAGGGAGAGAGATGCAGAAGAAAGGTGACACGGCCCGGAGCTGTGATTGGGAGAGAGCTGCAATGAGAATGACACACCCTGTGAGCTGTAAAAAGGAGAGAGATGCAGCAGAAAGAAAACACCCCTTGAGCTGTGATAGGGAGAGAAATGCAACAGGAATGACACACCCCCGTGAGCTGTGAAAGAGAGAGAGATGTGGCAGAAAGGAAAGATACCCTGGGCCGTGGAAGGGAGAGAGCTGAATCAGAAAGGACACACCTCCTGAGCTGTGATAGGAAGATAGAAGGAACAGAAAGGAATCACCCCCTGAGCTGTGATAGGGAGAGAGATGCAGCAGAAAGGACACACATCCTGAATTGCCAGCTTGATATAAATCTAGCAGAGCAATGAATGTGGAGATCTCTGGATCCATCTGAGGTACAGGGCTGGTTCTAGCTTTGTTAGTAAGAGATTGCAAGTACTATATGATAATCTTTTGCGGATGGCGGACGCATTCAAGTCAATGGGTCCGCACCCCAATACGGGATTCAAACGGCAACCAGACATCACGGAGGACAGTCCTCCATTTACACCCTTTATTAGACAGAAGAAAGAGCAGCTTTGTAAGTCCCTCTCCTACTCTGGCAATCTTGGTCATGTTTTATTACATGACTGGACGAAACGTCCCCTGTAATACAATCTGATTGTCGTGGATCTGGCTCCCAATGATTATTTTTGGATTTTCATGATATGACCTTATTAATAAAATTGTATGAGCATCCAGCCAATAACTCGCCAGTATTTTTGAAGGTGTTCCTCTTTTGAATAAACTAAAAATGGAAACCACCACATTTTTCTTTTACTTTCTTAGTTCAGGTATATAAAGTGTTGAGGTATTGAATGGAAATTGCGCTTCCATACGATATTACTGAAACTCCACGCTCCTTCCACAAGGTGGTAGGTTATCACGAACCACAGCGTTAATGGAGAGGAAAATCATTATGGGTTTCTTTCCCAAACACGTCTAATAGCTGCAAGACCTTTATCCATCACTTTACTCCATCCCGGCCTAAAAAGGATCTTCTATCCAAAGCAGAATCAATATGATTCACAGTGAAGTCTTCTTCAGGATCCATCATGTTGAATATCAGATTCGGAGACATAAGAAGACGTGTCTGACTACAAACGTAGGTTTGTCTTTTTATGTGGCAGTGCAGCCTTTAGTATCCAGGCCAAGATGTTCCTTCAGCTTCCGCACCACCTAGAGCTATACCACCAGTGATCAGGTTGAGTTTTGGAAATGAGCACTCTTAGGGGGTGCAGTAAGTGGTGTCATCCAGGGGAGGACGATGCTGTAGATGCAAGAATGAGGACTGACTTATCTGGGCTGGAAACTGGAAGTCTATAAGATATCTCAACTTTGGTAAGGTCAGACGTACATCGAAGTGTCCTGGGTCAGGACGACAAAGAACTGAGCTTGCTATTCTCATGGAACGTCCAGAAACGTGACAATCTGAAGAAGACTGGTCATATTAAGTTATTCAGGATTCTGGGAAAGACGGGTGACAATCCCTTGATATGTATGCATTGTGGTCATGTCAGGTACCACAATTTCCTAAGAAACTAATTTAACTATAAGGGTAAGGCCACACGGTCAGGTTTCTTGATGCGTTTTTGGAAGCCAAAATCAGTAGTGGATAATAAATGGTGAGAAAGTATAAAGGACATATGAAACTTCTCCTCTTTTTTAAAGTCACTCCTGGCTTTGGCTTCCAAAACTGCATCAAGAAACCGGACCATGTGGCTGCACTCTAAGTGTAATGTGGGACTAAGAGGGTCCATGATATAGCCCCCAGAGCCATAAATATTGGTCCTGAGTTGTCCTGACAACCAATATTCCAATAATTGAAGTGCATACAAGGGTTGTCAACCAGGTTTCCCATACTCCTGGCAGTTAAACCTGCTTAATTGGGCCTTATTCAGACTGTATTGTGACTACATTTAGGCATCCATATAAGACCCTCTGCAGTTTAAAGGGGTATTCCCATTGGGGGCTATCGCTAGGATATGCCCCAGATGTCTGATAGGTGCAGGTCCCACCTCTAACCCCAAGCACCATAGAAGTGTATAGAGCATTGGCCACGATTGCGCGGTTTCAATGGGACCTCGGCAATTTTTGGATGTCCCATTGAAATTAATGGAGGGCCGCTGCGCATGTACCCTCAAGCACTTTGCAGGCTGTGGTGGGACCGGACCTATCGGACTAGTGATATGCCCCCAGTATGCCCCCAGTGTACAAGATGGGAATACCCTTTTAAGTAAAACAGGGTTCACAGTGAACTGCAGGAGGTCAGGTATGAAACTGTTATGGATGAAGCCAGGGGCGCGGCCTGGCCAAAGACCCTACAGGAAAATTTTTTGGTGGGTCGATGCACAGGGGATGTCCAAGGAGTATCAGGCCTCTTGGCAGGCGGTCGCAGGAAGGCGACACGGTTTAATACTGCGGCTGGGGAGGCAGTATTTTGTGCTGCACTGTGGTATCTGGTTTGGCTGGGGCGGTATTTTGTGCTGCACACCTGTACTGCTGGCCCCGCCTACTTGTGTTGCCCCTGGCTTCTGTCAGTTTGGACCCACCTACAAAATGGGGCCACTTTTAGGTTTTTCCAACCACTGTCCATTATATACTTGGTGCATGGGGACCTACGTATACATTTGTGAACTGAGGGCTTTCTTGCAGCAATGGCTGAATGTGACGAGGCCTCAACTGAGTCTTAGCTGGCTACAAGAAACGTAAGGAGGCTGTGAGCTCTGCAACAGGGAGACAGGGCGCCCAAACTTCTGCAAGTCAATGGGTGCCACCATTTTTGCACAGGACTTTGTATCAAGGGGTGCCAAAACTTTTGCACGGGACTTTATATAAACTTCGAAGTGCCATCATATCTCCCGTTGCCTCTTCTGGTTATGGTGAGATCAGTTCTCCACTCTTTTTCGCTCTTCACCGTGAACAGCTCTTGCTAACAGAAACCTCTTTTCCAAAATTTACGACATAAAAATCAGCCTTTTTTTTTTGCACCCTGCTATTTGCAGAAAACACAAAGAAAAAATAATGGAGGTCGTTTTAACAATCTCTTAATACTGGCAGAGTACAGAAAGCTCCCGCAAGTCATCCATCTCCGGGTACATAGACGATGCTACGGCACACGAAGCAATTGCAGATGGCACTGATAGCAGAACAATGGCGCATTCTCCGTGAGCAACAATAGCGCTGATTACTTCTTCCAGGAGTCGCTCTGGAAACCGTCTCCTGCTCCGACACAATCAGCGCCTCGTTGTTCTGTGAGATTATTAAGATTAAGGTGCAACATCGTGACAAAAGTCAGGAGTTCAAAAAATAATATCCCGTTCAATGTTCTTTCCTATCTCCATGCAAATGAGGCTGAAGGCACTGCGGTACATCAGCCAGAAGTAGTCAGACCAGATCCGGCAGGTAGTTACAGTGACGGCCCTCTCCTCTCTAGTGGTAAAACCTGTGTTCTCCACTCTTCTTTTTCAGTTGTCACAGCAGGCTTCCATTTACCCAGTGTGGACAGCAGCCCCCTAACGTTCCCAGCAGAAACACCTCCTACTATCAGAATATACAAGATAGGCTTCTCTCTCACTTCTTCGGTGGTCACAGCAGTCCCTCGATTCATCTAGTAATCAAAGCAACTACCTCTCCACAGCAGATTCCTCTTCTTCCCCAGTGGTCACAGCATTTACCTCTTCTACTAACGATCAAAGCAGTCCACAAACCCCTTCCCCAGGACAGACAGAGATCCTCCTTCTTCATCAGTGGTCACAGCATTTTCCCCTTCCACTAATGATCACAGCAGTCCACAAACCCTTTCCCCGGGGCAGTTATAGTAGATCACCCTTCTTTCTCAATGGTCACATTTTCGCCTTCCAGTAATGACCACAGTAGTCCACACACTCCTTTCTAAGGACAGTCATAGCAGTTCCTCTTCTCCCCCAGTAGTCACAACATTTACCTCTTCCACTAATGATCACAGTAGTCAACAAACCCCTTGCCCGGGACAGTCACAGCAGATCCTCCTTCTTCTCCAGTAGTCACAGCACTTCCTCCAGTCCACAAACCCCTTCCTCAGGACAGTCACAGCAGATCCCCCTTTTTCCTCAGCAGTCACAACACTTTTTCCTTCCACTAATGATCACAGCAGTCCACAAACTCCTTCCGTAGAACAGTCACAGCAGATCCCTCTTCGTCTTTAGCACTCACAGCATTTAACTCTTCCACTAATTACCACAGCAGGTCACAAATCCTTGCCCAGGACAGTCACAGCAGATCCTCATTCTTCCCCAGCAGTCCCAGAATTTACACCTTTCACTAATGATCACAACAGTCCACAAAACCCTTCCCCGGGATTGACACAGCAGAACCTCATTTTCCCCCCAGTAGTCACAGAATTTTCTCTTCCAGTAACGATCAGAGCAGTCCACAAAACCCTTCCCCAGGACAGTTACATGTACTCCTTCTTCCTCAGTGGTCACAGCATTTTTCCCTTCCACTAATGATCACAGCAGTCCACAAACCCCTTCTGCAGGACAGTCAGAGCAGATCCCTCTTCATCCCCAGTAGTCACATCATTTACCTCTTCCACAAATGATCACTGCAGTCCACAAGCCCCTTCCCCAGGACTGTCACAGCAGATCCCCATTCTTCCTCAGTAGTCACAGTGTTTACCCCTTCCACTAATGATCACAGCAGTCTCTACTCTAAACCCCTTCCCCAGACAGTCAGAGCAGAGCCCCCTTCTTTCCTCAGTGATCAAAGCATTTACCTCTTCCACTAAATATCACAGCTGTCCTCTAACCTCTTCGCCAGGACAGTCACAGCAGATCCTCCTTCAGTGGTCACAGCATTTTCCCCCTCCACTAATGTACACAGCAGTGACAGTCCCCAGGTCAGTCACAGCAGATCGCCCTTCTTCCCCAGTAGTCAACATTTACCCATTCCGCTTAAGACCACAGCTGACCTTCCAGGCTGCTCCCAGTCTTTAATCTAAGACCGGCGTTTTTAAATCACCCCCAATGAGTCCTGCTCACACACGCTGATGATGACCGCTCCCCACTTGCCCATTTTCTGTCGCACCATCAAAATCTGATTTACCGCATTACCACATTAGTAGAAATTTTTGTGCAATGTGTGCAATGACATCACCAATTTCATTTCATGTTTCTCTGTAAAGTTACTAGAAATTGTATTCAACTTTTATGGGAGGACTGAGAAAGACCACCGAGGGTGCTGCTGCGATGGCTATATTTAGTGTCACTCAGCTTTCCCAGGTACAGGTCAGCACAGAGTCGGCAAAGCGGAGTCCTCTGCCTACGATGAGCTGGTGGATTTGGACGGTTTTGGTTCTCTATTAAGACATAAAAATAGCACATTTTTCCTGCAGGAGCCCATGACTGAGCCGCACAATCCTCGAGGAGCCCAAAAATCTGCTCCAAAAACAAGATGATTCACATCTCCCTGGCTCACCCTTCACGAGGAGTGTTATCTGGAGATAGGCAGGAGGCCAAGGACTCCTCTGCAGCACATTAGCGAGACGGGAGAACATAAGCACCATCTGTACCCACTAGTCTATTGACCATCCCGGGGTCCCAGGGGCTCAGCACACTGACAGCGACAGGTGTCCATTCTTAAAGGAATATTGCAACCAGTCTGAGTAATACAGGAGGCCGGGAGATAGGCCAGAAATGTTTATTCTCTGCTTTGTCAGATGGATGCCTGCAGCAAAATGTATAAGTAGTGATATCATCTCCATTCATGGAGACATCAACCCCATTAAACCAGACACATTGCCTGGTAGGGTTGATCCTGCTGATTAAAGCCATACCTGTCTTGTGAAAAGCCACCTGTCAGCAGTATCAACATCATTACACCAGACACACTGCCTGCTGATTAAAATGTGTAAATCGGTTTCGACGTTCCCAAGAACGTTCCCCTGTACTGAGGGGCGTGACCAGCACCGGAAAG
This sequence comes from Rhinella marina, assembly GCA_900303285.1. Taxonomy (NCBI): domain Eukaryota; kingdom Metazoa; phylum Chordata; class Amphibia; order Anura; family Bufonidae; genus Rhinella; species Rhinella marina. The sequence goes on along the minus strand of ONZH01015475.1, from coordinate 99,939 downwards.
TTGACCAAGGGATTAGGCCACGCCTTCCGGGGCAGTGAATAAAGAAGAAGTCTCTTTTTTTCTGTTGGTGTGAACAGAGCTTGAAGGAGACATCTTTGGAGTATTATAGTGGTAAGTACGCACCACAGTCTCGAAATGAGGGAAACAGATCAGAATTTGCTTTATATTTGGAATCAATCAATATAAGCTGGCTGTCGTAGTCTGGCCTGATTCCTGAAATCTCCGGCGATCAGCTGTCATCATGAGGGGAAGTTTTTTGGACTGTACATTTTCCCTGTAGTGGCCACTGCTGGTGAAATAAGGTATGACATGCAAGCCATTATAATGAACGACATGGATGGGCATGAACTTTTCAAGTGGGACGCGGTTAGGGTATAGGACATCCCTCCCCCTTATAATATCCATAGGGCATATGAACAGATGCCGTTATGGAATATCCCTTTAAATGCCCATCTGATATGACATCACTTTATGATTTGATGGCATCTATCAAATCACCACAACGGTGCCCCGTTTTTGCACGGGATGGCGGCATGTCCAGATTCACTCCAATGGAGGCAGTTCTCTGCAAATAATGGCTCACTCAGAAGGCCGTATGTGTTTTGTGGATCCGCAAAACATGGATACCGGCCCGTGTGCATTCCGCAATTTGCAGACTGCACATGGATGCCGCTGTCATAGAAAATGCCCATTTTGGTCGGCAGTTGCGGACAAGGATAGGACATGCTCTATATTTTCTGCAGGGATGAAGAACACGGTGTGCTGTCCGCATATTTTGCGACCCTATTGAAATGAACGGGTCAGCACCCGTTCTGCAAAATTGCGTAACGGGTGCAGACCTGTTCATAGGGCCGTGTGAATGGGCCCTAAAGGGGAGTGTGCAGGGAAAAACAGTGCAGGGGCCACGGCACTAAATCACTGCTGAGGATCCTTCATTCATAGGATCTGTTGGGGTCCCAAAGTAGGAACACGAATGAGAAAAGACCTCTAAGGCATTATTTGGGAATTGTTATTCATGCGATTTCCATTTTTCATAATATAAGGAATGTCTGATTTTTATTTTTTTTAAGCCTGTATTTTATTTCTCCTGGAGGGAGGGGGGAGGTCGGTGAGGTCTTCAGGAAGGCAGTTCTTATCATCCTTATGAATAAAGATGCGAGGGATGGCAAGGCAGCATTTACAGTGAACTCTGCTCGGTAATTCACTTCTCAGCCGTCAACCTTCAGAATATAATAGAATCAGAAAACAGGAAGGAGAAGGGCTCGGTAAGAAAACGTCAGCCTACTGGCATCACGACCAGAGATGGGAGACGCGGTAATACGTGTGATTAGGAAATTCAGCGAGCAGCGAGTCTAGGAAAATATTCTCTGTTTTCTTCTCTGCCTGATATTACACCGCCCGTCACGGAAAATGCTGCACACAAACAGGTGATATTCGGATAAAAATATGTCTAAAACATAGAAAACAAATACGCAGTCAAGTAAAAACACAAAACGGTCAAGTAACGTCTAATGCAAGGCAACGCGAATGGTCAAAAAGGTATTTAAAGAGGAACCCCTCCCCTGTCTGTTCTAGTAACTACCTGCATTCCCCATGTAATAACACAATTCTTATGACTCTGATGTGCCATTCCTCTATTATTCCTGCTACAAGTTATGAATAAATTGCCAGTGAAGGTCCAGCTGGGTGTTACCAGTTGAGGGGGGTGTCCCTGCACAGTCTGACACTGGCAGCACTGATTAGATAGTGTCAGACTGTGAAGGGAGACACCCCCAACTGGTAACACCCATAAACTTCTAGAAGGAATAAGGGATTACACAACACAGAGTCATAGTAATAGAGGCTCCAGAATGGTTATTACATGGGGATGCAAGTAGTTACTAAACCAGACATGTCAGGAGAGGTGACTGGTCCTCTTTAATTCTTTACTGGGGTTTGGGCATTGCTGAGAAAGATGATGTTATAATATATGCAAATGAGCCTCTAGGAGCCATTGGGGCGTTACCATTACACCTAGAGGCTCTGCTCTCTATGCAACTGCCGCGCCCTCTGTACTTTGATTGACAGGGCCAGGCGGTGAAAACATCATCACACCTGGTCCTGACTTCTCCTAAAGTCAGTCACAGTGCTGAGGGTGCGGCAGTTACACAGAGAGCAGAGCCTCTAGGTGTAACGGTAACGCCCCCGTTGCTCCTAGAGGTTAATTTGCATACAATAAAACATAATTTTTCTCAGTAATGTGGACACATATGAACATGGGACAAACACAGATGTCTTCAGCTGCCAAGTGCACATGTAACAGGTCAGCCAGTCTCATAGGTACAAAACTGCTGACAGATGCCCTTAAAGCACAAATGGTTAATATGTATGATAATATATATGTAGATGAGCATGATGTTCCCGGTCAGTGGTCTGTGTCGTAGAGTCTATTAAAAAGCAAAAATGCCAAAAAAATTGTGTGATCAGATAAGCACGTTGAAGATAAAATGATCTCCAAAAGGCATAAAGGTAAAGATGAAACACACTTTTCCACATTTCAAGCAATATCAGTGTATTATTTTGGTTTTGTCCAATTTTAGAGTGAAAACCAAAAAGGGGTACCTTGCAAAACCGTGAGAACCAAGGGAGATTTGAGCTCAGATAACATTGACCGAGGTCTCAGACTTTAAAAAGCCTGCTATGGTTATAGAAGAACTCCCGCAAAACTATTTTTTCCATGTCCTGCTAGAAATGTACATGATGTAATCTGTAGTGAATGTCATTTTCTTACCAGTAGCTGAATTTTTGAGTTATATCATCCTGAAGTTTCTTATCTGTGTGATGTGACTAGGAATTAGACCCACCAGCTCACACAGCATCTTATGTGTGGACAGGAAGTCTAATTCTCTATGTATTCCTATGGGAGCCTCACTTTCAGTCTCATAGGAATGAATACAGCAGTGACTAGCTTCCTGTCCTGAGTCAGTTGGAGGTCAGGGAGTTGGTCACATGACCCAGCTACAATAAGTAGAGAGTGGAAACTCTCAATTTCAGCCTCTGATAAGAAAATTACATTCACTACAGATTACATCATGCACCCTTCTAACAGGTTAGAGAATAAATTTTTTTGTGGGAGTTCTTCTTTAAGGCTTGTTCACATTCATTGTTAGGAAAGGCCCAAAGATCCCAAAAAACAGCAGCCATGACTTCTTCTAAGCCACTGCCAAACACTCTGAAAATGAAAATGGTTGAGGTCCACAGAGCAGGAGAAGGTTATAAGATGATAGCAAAGCGTTTTTAGGTTGCCATTTCCTCCCTTCGAATTGTAATTAAGAAATGGCAGTGAACAGGAACAGTGGAGATCAAGAGAAGGTCTGGAAGAAAGACCTGCAAAAGACCTTTAGGAAGATTCAGCAGACTCTGGAGTTGTGTTACATTATTCTACTGTTCAGCGAAAATTGCACAAATATAACCTTCAATCTGTGGACCTCAAAAGGGCATTGAATGCAAGACAGCCCAGGGCTCTCACAGAACTGGAAGACATCTGCAAGGAACAATGAATAAAAATCCCTCAAACAAGAACTGAAAGACTCTTGGCTGTCTAAAAAAAATCATTTACAAACACTATATATACTGGGGCACAATGGGGAGCAAATATACATACTGAGGGCAGTATGGGGCCTATTATTTATATTGGGGGGCACTATGGGGACTATTATTTATACTGGGGGCACTACTGGGGCTATTACTTATACTGAGGGATACTATGTGGGCTATTATACTAAGGGAACTACGGGGGGCATTATGTATACTTAGGGTACTGCAAGGGTTACAATGTTAAAAAAAAAGGCAATGAAATTCATCAGTTTTCAAAGAGGTTATCCAACCCCTATAATGTCCCCTAAAATGCCTGGGTACCTCATACAGGTTATACTTACCCCGCACACGTGTCCCTCCTGATGCCCGCACGGCCGCCGCTGCATCTCTGCAGCGAGTTGATAAAACTATCTGGCGATTGGGGTTTGGGTTAGGGGTTTGGCTCGACAGCCAATAGCATGCCACGTGAGGAACGAGCCTCCCTAGTGTCACCCGCAATGCTAGGGAGGCTGGTCCCTGTCACGGCCTGCTATTGGCTGACCCCCACGGTCGCCAGATGTTTTGATCCGCATGACGAGGAGATGCAGCAGCGGCCGTGCGGGCATCAGGAGCGTCGCGGGTGCCGGTGAGCGCAGTATGTATAACCAGTATGAGGTGCCCGGTTGGGGTTGGATAACCCCTTTAATAGCCGTTTTCAAAGGCCATCAAAAAAAGGGATGCAAAATGGATTGGTTGAGCGTGCAATTCCTGTGTATCAAGACAGTACTGGGGAGTAGAAACCAGCGCGAGTTGGCGAGAACGGAATCGATGAAATGAGTTTGGCTTCTTTACATTTTTTTTTTTAACTGCCAAACCTTTTTCCTGATGGGAAAACCCCTTTAATAAGAAAATACATGGAGCAAAGTCTATATAGTGACTGTATATAGCAGTGTAAGCATAACAGTTATCTCAGTACAGTGATCCCTCAAGATACAGTGGCCTCAGGATACAATATAACAGTGGTCTTTTCTGACCCATCGTAAGAGGAAACCAGACTCAACATCCAATGTCTCAGATCCAACCAATCAAGGTCACTTCTCTGGTAAATATCTGTATTAGTTACTAGTTATCAGTTATTCCTGACTGTTATATGTAAAGACTTGTCTTATCTGTCTTAGTTATCTGCTTATTTTTCTTAAATCTTTATTTTCTCTTATCTTGGATGACATTTTGGGGCTTTGGAACCAATTACTCAACTTACAATGGTTTCAACATACAATATTAATTGGTTCCAGGACGACCATTGTATCTTGAGGGATCACTGTATATAAATGCAGTACAGAAGTAATGCGCTCCAGACAGCTGGCAGGAACACGTTACTTGTGATGCATCTCACATACACCGTGACAAGATGTCCATAACCTGCAGAACGTACCTAAAGTCCTTGTATCCAGATACTGAGCTGAGAGCCCGGCTGCAGCCGACTTCATTGCCACAGACGCCTTGATACTGCTATTGTGAGCTCTACTGTAATCTGGGTTATTAATGCCAGTCCCCAGCATTCCCCTGCTTAGTGAGGGTCTGTTCATACACTTTGTAAAATTAAGTCTTGTTTTTATTAAAGGGGTAAAATTCTGATGGTCCTTCCTCAGGATCCAATAGGTCATCAAAATCTGATCTGTGGGGGTCTGACTCCTGACAATCCCGCCGATCAGTTGTATGAAGAGGCTGCAGCACTCCAGTGAGTGCCGCAGCCTCTTAAAGGGGTTGTCCCACGAAAAATATTCTACAGTTTTAAAACCAGCACCTGGATCTGAATACCTTTGTAATTGCATGTAATTAAAAATGTATTATAGCTACTGAGTTATTCAATAAAATGTATTTGTATAGTGCCTCTTAATTTCTTATTTCTTTGACCTGCTCACTGAGAAGGCCGCACATGCTCAGTTTCATCTTTCAACTGTCTCCTGAGCTGTGATAGGCAGAGCTGAGACACGCCCTCTGAGCTGCAGCAGAAAAGACACTCCCCTTGAGCTGTCTGCTTGATATAAATCTAGTAGAGCAATGAATGGGGAAATCTCTGGACCCATGTGAGGTACAGGGCTGGTTCTAACTTTGTTAGAAAGGAATTGTTATAGACTATATGATGTCTGATTTTCATTTTTTACATTATTCGTGGGATAACCCCTTTAACAGCTTACCAAGCGCAGCGCTGTCCACTGTATAGTGGCTGTACTTGGTACTGCAGCCCAGGCCTATTCAGTAGAATGGGAATGAGCTGCACATAGGCCATGTGACCGATGAACGTGACATCATTAGTCTAGGAAGAGGCTGCCATTCACAAACAGCTCATCAGAAGGGTTACTTATCCTGAGGATAGGCTATCAATATTGTACTCCCACAAAACTCTTAACTCTTTCGCTCCCAGGTGTGGGTTTTTTATACCACACACCCATTAACAATACAGACCCACGGAACAATGGGGTCTTCAAAAAAAGACCCCACATATTTGACAATCAGAGAGCACGCTCTGTGAGAGTACAATCAGAGAGTACACTCTGTGATTGATGGGGGAAGGGGGCTGACAGCATGCACAGAAGTCCATGTTATCATCCCCCTGGGACCATGTATAGTCACACAAGGAGAGAGAAGGCTCTGTGGCTCTCCATGTGCAGGCTGTCAGCACCCCACCACGGCCCATCCGCCTCCACGCTGGCTGACATCCTAGCTGAATGAAGGGTAAAAGGCTGCTTTCTGCTGGCATATAAGAAAGAGATGCTTACCAAGTCCTGTTTTAAAGCTGATAATCTCAGCTTTAAAACATGACCAAGATATAATGCGAGTTAAAATATACTGCATTTAAAAATCATGTTGGGAATGAAAGCTGCAGGTATATGCAGCTTTCACTGAGACCAATTTATAAGGACTCTACGTCACAATATATTGCGGCTACAGCCTTCATCTTTAAAGCAAGAACTGGCTTAAATCTCTAACTGTTACACAGCCCGAGATGAGGCTATCAGTGACATGGACATATGAGGTATGTCCTTGGCAGGGAAACAGTTAAAGGAGTAGTCCCCTCACAGGCATTTATGGTATATCCACAGGAGAGATGTGGGCCCCACTTCTTGACCAACGCTCGGGAATGCCGCAACCCACTTTCACAATATAGGTATCATTTTATTCAGCAGGATCAACCCCACCACTATGTCTGGTTCAGTAGCATTGATCCTGCTGATTGGTGCTCTTTAAAGGTAGTCTATCAGTTTGATTTACCCCCATTAACAGCAATACTGCAGTAGTACTACTGAAAATAGGGAGTACAGAGAGCAATTTTTTATACATACCGTTCCCCTGCTGTCCGTAACTCTAGCTTAGGTAGTCTGGACTGCTTGAGCTCACACTAAGGAGGTCCTATCTACTATGTGCATGAGGATCATCAGTGTGGTCTATTTAAGTCACCAATTTGGTGACAACAAAGGGTCCACCTGCTAAAAACCCCAGCAATGAACTCTAATCTGTGAGGGTAACCTGGTCGTAAGTGTTCCGTTTCCCTGCAGCGCCACCACAGGACAAATTAAGCATTACACAGTGTCCACTCAAACGAGTGGTTTGTCCTTACATGACAGGTCCTCCAGACTTATATACACTGCTATATAAAGTAATAACGATGGTATCCCACTGAATTGAGGGATTTTACCAATAAAGAAGCTTATGTTTCATTTCCGGATTCAATTTATGTTTGTAATATAAAAAAAAAGATTAAAAAAATAAGAAACTCTACAGAAACTTTGGCAATAGACGCCTATGAATTCCTCACACGTTTCCATTGATTTGAGATATTACGCAGTATGGTGGGGTAATTATACTGGAGGCAGCGCCTCTGAAAATTCAATCGCTGTTCTTGCAGAGAAATATACTGCGTCAGCACCACCCGTCTCGTCGTCAAACACCGGGCAACGTTTCAATGTTCTGAAGTACAACATAGAACCGAACGGCACAAAAAAAAAGTATTCCGACAGCAAAGAAAACAAGAAAGGTTAAAAAAATTATCTTGTGCGAAGAAAAAACATAGAATATTAACCCTCCTGGCACAATAGTTCTTAAAGGGGTTTTCCACCCTAGGCGGCAGTCTGACATCTTGCCGATCAGCTGTTTGGGAGTAGGTCTGGTGCAACTACACAGCGCCATCCACTGCGTAGTGGACAGAGCTGGTACTGCAGCACCGCTCACCTTCACTTCAATGTAATCAACTCCTCTCACTACAAAAAAGGACGGAGCTGTCTAGTTCCAGCAACGGAGCTACAGCAGATCAGGAGTCGCCACTTGGGGAAAAGTGGGGGGGCTGCAGCAGGGCCATGGGCAATGAGAGCCTCCACTGCAGGAGCGCTCATCTGTCTATACTCAACTTTATTGCTGTCCTTAGGATGGCAATACAATTGAATGCTGCGGCGGGGCACATTAGTGAGGTCTCCTTGCCCCTCCGTTCCCTCTGATATGTGGAAGCCCAGTGCCTGTGTCCTTACCGCATCCTGACAGCAGCATGGAGGTAAGTATCTGAGTTTATTTTTATTTGGCAGCACGCTGTTGGGCCACTATGGAGGCAAGTATTATTACAACTGGGGGGGGGCACTATGGGTGATTTGTTTCTACTGGGGGCACTAAATAGGGCCATTTTGTATTATAAGGGGGGGCCCTAATGGGACATTGGTTGTACAGTGGATACTAAAAGGGGGCATTTTTGCACTGGAACACATTACAAGGGGCATTTTTTGTACTGGCACACATTACAAGGGGCATTTTTTGTACTGGCACACATTACAAGGGGCATTTTTTGTACTGGCGCACATTACAAGGGGCTTTTTTTGTACTGGCACACATTATAGGGGGCATTTTTTGTTGTTGTTAAGGCTTCATTCACATCACCGTTAGGGCTTCCGTTCTCCGCTCAGAAGATGATTTTTGAAGCAGAGACAAATGTCCTGCGTGCACAACTTTTGTCTCCGCTCCAAAATCATCTTCTGAGCGGTAACATAACAGACCCCATTATAGTCTATGGGGTCCTTAGGCTCCGTTTGGCTCAGTTATGTGCCGCATCCGTCCTTTCCGTTGTCCTGCTCCTGAACGGAGCATGAGAACGGAAAGGCTGAACGGTGATGTGAATGAAGCCTTACACAGAGGCCTGTGTCCTCACCGCATCCTGATAGCAGCATGGAGGTAAGTTTCTGAGTTTATTCTTATTTAGCAGCATGCTGTTGGGCACCAATGGGGGAAGGGGGGGGATTGTACCGGGACACATTATAAGGGTTTTTTTATGTACTTGCACAAATTATAAGGGGCATTTTTTTGTAGTAGCACACAGGGTATTTTTGTAAAATACAAAAAAAAGTGTGCATAAAATTTTACACTGCATTTCATCCGTTCACTTTTATATTTAAAAAAAAAAAACAAACCCCCCCCCCAAAAAAAAAACAAAAACACACATTATTGTCACTGTCTTCAGGTTGCTGCAAACAGGAGTATGTAGAGGACTGTCTATATGGCAACAAACTGTTTATATTAGATACACTGTAGCAAACCCTCAGCTGTGAGAAATCTGATGGAGAGTTCACACATCTTTTTGTCCAACAATAATGCTGCCATTCACTGACAGCAAACGGGGGTGTTGAAAATGGTGAGGAAGAGGAATTGAAACACAAAGTATATTAGAAAGTTGAAGAAGTTTTTGTACGTTACCGGGGATGCCCAACCTGCGGCCCTCCAGAGGTTGTAAAACTACAACTCCCAACATGCCCTGCTGTAGGCTGATGGCAGGGAAACGCGCCGCCGTACAATAGGAAATATCACACATTACTGCAGAGATATAACGGTAGCAGCAGTGACAATAAAGTAACGCTCTGGTCTGCAGCCACTTTATCCATTATATTTGGGGATTTCATGATGAGTAATTACTTCATACTCTGTTCTGATCGGAATTCGATTTCCCTGCAGACTTATTATAGGAAGAGCTCCGGCATAATAAGGGAACAATTCCGTTAATAATATTATTAGGGAATTGCTCAGTCATAATGCAATTGCCTTGTATAATATCCAGCGTTCTTGGCGGTATCCACCGTCAGTATACGGCAAACAGTAATGTGACGCCGCCGGGGGTCAGCTGTATATTACCACGATCACCTGGGGCGGACCGCCTAACCCCCCCCATTTGCACACCGCTTCTGATGACTTATCCAGAGGATCAGCACAAAAGTGTCCCCTTTAACAGGATATTACAGGAGAATAAACAGCCTGAGAAGAGAATTGATTCACGACCACAAAGAATTCATAATTGGTCGTAAAGACCCACTAGTGCCGGCCCTTGACTAACAGGCCATTAAAAACAACCTTTATTAATTAATTTTAAAGAAGAACTCCCGCAAAAAATTTTATTCTCTGACCTCTTATCAGTGACTGTTTCTGTGAGTAATAACCTCTCTTCTTATTGTAGCTGGGTCATGTGACCAACTCCCTGACTTCCAACTGACCCAGGACAGGAAGCCAGTCACTGCTCTATTCATTCCTATGAGACTGAAAGTGAGGCTTCCATAGGAATACATAGAGAATTAGACTTCCTGTCCACACATAAGATGATGTGTGAGTTGGTGGGTCTAATTGCTGGTCACATGACACAGATAAGAAACTTCAGGATGATATAAGTAAAAAATTCAGACACTGGTAAGAAAATGACATTCACTACAGATTACATCATGTACATTTCTAGCAGGACACAGAATAAAATTTTTGTCGGGAGTTCTTCTTTACAGAAAATCCAGCAAGTGGTTCCAGCAATAAAGTAAATATTTAAAAAAAAAAAACGTGTGCCTGGGGTGTTTCCCACATTACATATGCACTCCCGTCAGGGTGCTGGTTGTCTGGACTTTTTTTTTTTTTTTTTAACTAGCTCCACTAATTCTGAAAATTCCAGAACAACAGCAGATTTATGTAACCGTCCTGCAACCAATCACAGTGCAGCTTTTACTTCTTGTAGTCCTCTTAACAAATGAAAGCTGCGCTGTGATTGGATGTAACATTTACAAATCTAGGAACTCTACTGGGCACGTTTCAGCGCATCCGCAGCGCCTTCTGGGGGCTGGCGTGCAAGGTCATGGTCAACAATGCCACAAACTGCAGACCACACATTGGTGGCGTCAGCTACATTTTAAAATACTCCATGCATGGGGGTTTTTTTTAAAGGGCATCTGTCAGCAGTTTTGTACCTATGACACTGGCTGATCTGTTACATGTGCACCTGGCAGCTGAAGACATCTGTGTTGATCCCATGTTCATATGTGTCTGCATTTCTGAGAAACATGATGTTTTAATATATGCAAATGAGCCTCTAGGAGCAACAGGGGCGTTACCATTACACCTAGAGGTTCTGCTCTCTCTGCAACTGCACCTTGATTGACAGAGTCAGGCAGTGTAAGAGTGACCATGGCAGGTCCTGTCAATCACAGTACAGAGGGTGCGCTCTGTTGCAGAGAGAGCAGAACCTCTAGGTGTAATGGTAACGCCCCTGTTGCTCCTAGAGGCTCATTGGCATATAGTAAAACATAATGGGTCACTATGAGGAATTCACTGTGGTTAGTGCTGGAGGATGAAAATCTGTTCACGTCGTGATCAACAGAAATAGCAGATTATATCACTGTTAGTGAATGCCGTCACCTATTACTTTATGTAATGACATCACCTCTAACACATGAACATAAATTAGTAAGGTCCCCGAACAATAAGCAAATCACAGAGCGTCCCCCTGGTGGGACACCCCCCCCCCCCCGAAATCAGCTGTAATTTCTTTATCTTTATTTTATGCACTTATATAGTACTACTATATTCCTCAGCACTTTAACCCTTTCACTCCTGGAGGTTTTTTTTTTTTTTTTTGCTTTGTGCTCCCTGCCTTCACAGAGCCATAACTTTTTTATTTTTCTGTTCACATAGCTGTACGAGGGCTTGTTTTTTGCGGGACAAGTTGTACTTTCCAACGCCACCATTTAATATTGCATATGATGTAGTGGGAAGCGGGAAAAAAATTCCAAATCGGGTGAAATTGCAAAAAAAAAAAAAAAAACAAACAGTTTTATGGGTTTTTTATTTACTGAGCAGTTACTTTCATTCTACAGGTCAGTACGAATCCGGCGATATCTAATATGTATAATTTGTCTTGCGTTTTGATACTGCTAAAATAATTATAAAGTTGGAATTTTTCTTTTTTTCGTCGCCATATTTTTTTTTTTGTGGGGCGATCTGACCTTTTCATTGATACCATTCTGTGGTATGTATGACTTTTTGATCACTTTTTATTAAATTTTTTTTTAGAAAAAAAAAGCGACAAAAAACGGCGAATCGGCCATTTTGGCGCTTTTTTCCGTTTCGCTGTTTTCCGTATGGAAAAGAAAATTTCATATTTTAATAATATGGGTGTTTTCTCACATGGCAATACCCATGATGTGTATTTTTTATTTTTTTTTACATTTATTTTTATTTTGGGGAAAGGGGGGCGATTTGAATTTTTATATTTTTTATTTTTAAAAACTTTAATTTTTTTTACACTTTTTTATAGTTCCCATAGGGATTGCTTATATCATAGACTCCAATGCTCTATGGAGCCCTATTACACACAAGGACTCCATAGGAAAGACTATGCAGCAGCCTCCTGCCATTCACTATGACAGGGGCAGGCACGCTCCGGCTCCTCCGATCGCCACACGGGGGAGCCGGAGCAACACCGGAAGCGCGCAGTTCCTGTGTTTGCTGCGGTTGGATGCTGTGGTCAGGACTGACCATGGCATCCGAGGGGTTAAATGTCCGCAATTGGCTTTACTGCCAATTGGCTTTACTATAAATCAGCAGGACACCCGCGGCTATGACGCCCGCTCTGCTCAGGAGCGCCATCTTTAAACACGCGTCCAGCACTGTACTATTACGGCACTGGGCGCAAAGGGGTTAAAGACATAATTATCACTCACTGTCCCCAATGGGGCTCACAATCTAAGTTCACTATCAGGATGTCTTTGGAGTGTGAGAGAAAACCGAAGAACCTGGAGGAAACCCATACAAACACGGAGAGAACATACAAACTCCATGCAGATGTCGTCCATGGTCAGATTAGAAACTAGGACCCAAACACTGCAAGACACCAGCGCTAACCACTGAGCCACCGTGCTGCCCATCTGTTGGAAAACCTGGCAGTAAGTGCTGACTTTCCCTGCAGCGCCTCCACAGGGGTAATTAGGTATTACACTGTGCCCATTCACATCCCTGGGTTGTCTGATGTAGGACAGGTCCTCCTGACGGAGACCTGCTCTATAGAATTGTTCTCTACTGTGGTGGTGATGAGGATTGCGGACAGCAGATCTCCGCTATTTGCACTGAATTCTCTGATAAACTATCGGAAAATGAATTTGCAAAGCTAATGGCTACTCTCATTTCGTCAGCCATAACTTTTTTTTTACATGGCTTTATAAGATCTTGTGTTTTATGTGAGACAATTTTTAGGCATCTGAAGATAATTAAAGGGGTTATCCCATGACTAATGTAAAACATGAAAATCAGACATCACCTAGTACAGGATGGCCTCTTTCTAACAAAGCTAGAACCAGCCCTGTACCTCACATGGATCCAGAGATCTCCACATTCATTGACCCGATTGCTCTACTATTTTCTCTTCAGGCTGGCAGCTCAGGGGGGTGTGCACTTTCTCAGGGAGTGTGTCCTTTCTGATGAAGCTCTCTCCCTACGGACAGCTCAAGCGCATGTCCTTTCTGCTGCAGCTCTCTCCCTATCACACCTCAGGGGGTGTCCTTTCTGCTGCAGCTCTCCCCCTATCACAGCTCATGGTATGTTCTTTCTGCTGCAGCTCTCCCCCTATCACAGCTCATGGTATGTTCTTTCTGCTGCAGCTCTCCCCTTATCATAGCTCATGGTATGTTCTTTCTGCTGCAGCTCTCCCCCTATCACAGCTCATGGTATGTTCTTTCTGCTGCAGCTCTCCCCCTATCACAGCTCATGGTATGTTCTTTCTGCTGCAGCTCTCCCCTTATCACAGCTCATGGGGTGTCCTTTCTGCTGCAAGCTCTCCCCCTAATCACAGCTCATGGTATGTTCTTTCTGCTGCAGCTCTCCCCCTATCACAGCTCATGGTATGTTCTTTCTGCTGCAGCTCTCCCCCTTATCACAGCTCATGGTATGTTCTTTCTGCTGCAGCTCTCCCCCTATCACAGCTCATGGTATGTTCTTTCTGCTGCAGCTCTCCCCCTATCACAGCTCATGGTATGTTCTTTCTGCTGCAGCTCTCCCCCTATCACAGCTCATGGTATGTTCTTTCTGCTGCAGCTCTCCCCCTATCACAGCTCATGGTATGTTCTTTCTGCTGCAGCTCTCCCCTATCACAGCTCATGGTATGTTCTTTCTGCTGCAGCTCTCCCCCTATCACAGCTCATGGTATGTTCTTTCTGCTGCAGCTCTCCCCCTATCACAGCTCATGGTATGTTCTTTCTGCTGCAGCTCTCCCCCTATCACAGCTCATGGTTTGTTCTTTCTGCTGCAGCTCTCCCCCTATCACAGCTCATGGTATGTTCTTTCTGCTGCAGCTCTCCCCCTATCACAGCTCAGGAGGCGTGTTCTTTCTTCTGCAGCTCTCCCCCTATCACAGCTCATGGTATGTTCTTTCTGCTGCAGCTCTCCCCCTATCACAGCTCATGGTATGTTCTTTCTGCTGCAGCTCTCCCCCTATCACAGCTCAGGAGGCGTGTTCTTTCTTCTGCAGCTTTCTTCCGATCACAGCTCAGGGGCCGTGTGTTTTCTGTCACTGCTTTCTCTTTGTAACGGTCACAGATTCTGACAGTAGATAGAGCTGGTGGCAGTAGAAAGATGGAACTGAGCATGTGCGACCACCTCCGCGAGGGCGAGAACAAAATAAGGAAAACAGCAAGATTAAAAAAAGAGGTTAAAAAAATGAGCCTAACACCAGGAAATGCGCTACAAAATACCCAACTCCCTCCTGGTAAATCCCCGCGTCTCTAATATTGCTGCCTTGGCGGTCGCTTACTTTGCTGCAGCAATAACATGCCGTACATCCACATGTCCGCTGCAGCCAATCACTGGCACATCTACAGCACCAGGCCATTGAGGTGGTCACATGAATATACATGACATCATCACCGCAGTAAACAAAGATCACGGAGGACCACCAGAGCATCGGAAATGGAGCGGTGGGGGGGGTTCAACAGGTAAGCATTGGTCATTTTTTTATTTTATTACAATTTTTTATGACATTATTATATTATTTTAACATTAATATTTTTTTTTATTTTTTTTACATTTGTACTTTATTTTATTACATTGTTATTGATTATTTTCTGTTTTTTTAACATTTTCTATTTTATTTTATTTATTTTTATTACATTATTATTTATGTTTTTCATTACATCATTAATTCTTTTATGATATTTATTTTATTACATTATTATTATTATTATTATTTTTTTTTTTACAGTTCCTAGCCTATTTATTTTTTAGACTCTCGAATATTAATGCGCTCACAGATTAGCAGACGCGACATCGCTTCGCTGGTCATGTGACCTATGTCTCTGTATAATCCCAGCTCACACACTTTTTTGTAGCCGGACAGTCATGGACCAGAAGGAAACTACAGCAGTAAGAAGTTTATACCGGACGCTCGCCGCTCAGCAAACTGAGAAATCACACGACTCCGACCGATCTATACAGCATCAATACAGGCAGATGTCATAGGGATCACTACGTACTGGTACAAAGGGTTACATGTGTGACCAGAATATATGTATGATCTGAGTATATCTATAGCCAGAGTTTATTCATACATATACTCTGGTCATACATAAAGTACATGTATTACCAGAGTACATGTGCAACCAGTGCATGTATGAGTCTGACCAGAGTATATGTATGACGTGTGTACATGTACAACCAGACTATATTTATGACCACAGTACATGTATGACCAGAGTATATGTATGACGAGAGAACATGTATGATCAAAGTATACATATGACCAGAGTATATGTGTGAACAGTGTATATGTATGAACAGAGTACATGTACTCTGGTCATACATATACTCTGGTCGTACGTATACTTTGATCATACATGTTCTCTCGTCATACATATACTCTGATCATACATGTACTCTGGTCATACATAAAGTCTGGTTGTACATGTACACACATCATACATATACTCTGGTCAGACTCATAAATGCACTGGTTGCACATGTATTCTGGTCATACATATACTCAGGTTGCACATGTGTGACCAGTGCATGTATGAGTCTGACCAGAGTATATGTATGATGTGTGTACATGTACGACCAGACTATATGTATGAACACAGTACATATACGATCTAAGTATACATACAACCATATGTATGACCACGGTACATGTATGATCAGAGTATATCTATGGCCAGAGTTTATGTATGACCAGAGTATACGTATGAATAAAGTACATGTATGACCAGAATACATGTGCAAACAGTGCATGTATGAGTCTGACCACAGTATATGTATGATGAGTGTACATGTACAACCAGACTATACGTATGAACAAAGTACATGTTAGATCAAAGTATATGTACAACCATATGTATGACCACAGTACATGTATGAAGAGAGTATATGTATGACCAGAGAACATGTACGACCTAAATATATGTATGACCAAATTACATGTATAACCAGAATACATGTGCGACCAGTGCATGTATGAGTCTGACCAGAGTATATGTATGACACGTGTACATGTATGACCACAGTACATGAATGACTAGAGTACATGTGCGACCAGTACATGTATAAGTCTGACCAAAGTATACGTACAACCAAATTATATGTATGACCACAGCACATGTACAACCCGAGTATATGTATAACCACTATACATGTATGACTACAGTACATGTATGACCACAGCACATGTATGACTACAGTACATGTATGACCACAGCACATGTATGACCACAGCACATGTATTGCCCACTGCACCCTGCCTCTTGCCTATAACTTTGGCACCCTGCCCGCAGTCAGTCCCATGCACAGATACAGCAGTCCTCTACCCCAACTGCACAGAAGAAGATGAAGCAGAGCCAAGTTTGTCACTTGAGCACAAGTCATCATCACATCATGGAGTGGACTTACACAGGACCGCAAGGAAACCAACAGCCTTATCTTCCCATGCACACAAAGGGTTACACACTCCACTCTGCTACATGTCAGCGCACATGATGCCATGTAAACAATGGGGGCCCCTGCCCATCTCCCCCCAGTGCTACCTGCAGACCGTGATCAGGTTCTTCCTCTCCACCGCGGCATTCCTGGAGGCATTCTTCTTCCTGGACAGGCTGAGGGAAGCCATCTCCACACTGGACTGCCTGCCTATTGTCTCCTCTGCTGGAGTCCTGACTGACGGGCTCCTCCTCCTGTGTCTCCGGCTGATGTCACTCTGGGCACAGGCTGGGGAGGGGGTCAGTGCCAGGCTGTCATCAGGACACTGCAGCCTGCCACCCTCCTGATGGCTGAGCCCCAGAGCTGCTCCTCATCAGACGGCTCCTTCTCCTCATGTGACTGAGGCGGAAGTGCTGCTGACAGGACAATGGAGGCTGACAGCAGAGAGGGCAGGCGGCAGCCTGGAGACGTGCAACCAGCTCTGCTATATCAGGGGAGCAACTGTCAGCTCTACAACACAGAGGAGCTCTCTTCTCTCCTGACATGGCTGATTGATTAACTACTTGCATTCCCCCATGTAACACCAATTATGACTCCATGTTGTGCCATTCCCTCTATTATTCCTTCTAGAAGTAGGTGTTATCAGTAAGGGGTGTCGTGTGTCCTTGCAATAGTGCAAGACTGTGCAGGTTAACACCCAGCTGACATACAACTCACTCAGAGACTTCTAGAAGGAATAATAGAGGAATGACATAACATTGAGTCATAAGAATAGATGCTCCAGAATTGGTATTACATGGGGACGTGCTAGGAGAGGGGATCTCCTGTACAGAATGGTAAGTTATGGTACATTGTTAGGATATGCAGGCAGGTAGGTGGAGCTCTGATTTCTGGGAGTACTGCCGTTAACACAGCGCCCCCTTCAGATTCTTCTGGTTAGGCTTTGTGCAAAGGGGGCAACTTACAAAGGGGAATATATTGAAGTTTCCTGGTCGTGAAGTGGTTGTGCACCCCCTCCCCTCCTGTGCAGACCTGTTTCCCGGGGCTGGCTCCCCACTCCTCTGCTCCTCTTTCTGGATTTAAACTTTGTGTTTGACGTCACTGCAGCCAATCACTGGCTACAGCAGTCACCTGCTCCCCTTGCGTCATAGCAAAAGATCACCGCTGCAGTCAGCGATTGGCGGCATCAAACAGGAAGTTTACATCCAGAGAGCTCAGTATCTGAGGCCGAGGAGCCGGGAAGCAGGTAAGTATCCTTTCCTTTCCAGGTCTTCGCATATACAGCGCTGGTCGGGACTTTAAACATGGCGCCCGCTCGGACGTGCAGCAGGTGACATAGCCACCGGGTGCCTGCTATTTCATACAGCAGACACCTGCAGCTAAAGTCAACGATCGGCAGTAATGCCAATCGTAGACTTTTAACCCTTCAGATGCTGTGGTGAAGCGCGACCACGGCATCCAAATGTTCCAAAAACCAGGAAATGCGCACTGCCGGGTGTGATCCGGCTCCCCCCAATGAGGATCGGGGACCCGGATGCATTGTGCGGCAGCTTCAGTCATCCGGAATGAACTAAATTTGCCTCACATTAGTTCCTATGGAGCCCTGGCCTGTGGCAGGGCTCTATAGGAATACATTGAAACTCTCAAGCACGCCAATGCTAATGCTTTGTAGTATATGAGAAAAGCAATCTGATGATTGCTTGTTATAGTTCCCTATGGGAACTATAAAATAGTATTAAAAAAAAAGTTTTGAAAAATAAAAAAAGTAAAAATACAAAATCTCCCCCCCCCCCCCCCCAAAAAAAAGAAATGTAAATACAAAAATGTAAACAATAAAAGAAATACACATCTTGGGTATTGCCACGTGCAAAAATGTGCAAAATCTTAAAATATTTTTCCCATACGGCGAAACGGAAAAAAAGTAAATTCGTCTTTTTTGGTAGCTTCACCTCCCACAAAAAATTAAATAAAAAGAGATCAAAAAGCTTTACAGTGGTATCAATGAAATGTACAGATCGCCCTGTAAAAAAAAATGAGCCCTCACACAGCTCCGTACAAATAACTACAAAAAAGTTATAGGGTCAGAATATGGCGATGAAAAGTAAAAACTTTTTTTCAAAGGGTTTTTTTCAGTATTTAAAATGCAAGAAAAACTATACATATGTGGTATCGCTGTAATCGTACTGACCTGGAGAATGAAAGCATGTACGTAACAGGTCAGTTTTACCATATAGGGAATGCCGTAAAAAAAAAAACAGAAAAGTGTTGAGGAATTGCGTTTTTTTTCCCCCAATTTCACCTCATTTGGTGCACGCTGGCTACCAGGGAGAAACTGAGGAGAAAACTGAGTGTCCACTGAAATCATGTCCTGAGGATAGGACATCAATATGAAAATCCCGAAAAGCCTCTTTATTAAAGGGCATCTGTCAGCAGTTTTGTACCTATGACACTGGCTGATCTGTTACATGGGCACTTGGCAGCTGAAGACATCTGTGTTGGTCCCATGTTCATATGTGTCCACATTGCTGAGAAAAATGATGTTTTATTATATGCAAATGAGCCTCTAGGAGCAACGGGGGCGTTACCATTACACCTAGAGGCTCTGCTCTCTCTGCAACTGCCACACCTTCTGCACTTTGATTGACAGGACCAGACAGTGAAGATGTCATCACACCTGGTCCTGTCAATCAAAGTGCAGAGGACACAGCAGTTGCAGAGAGAGCAGAGCCTCTAGGTGTAACGGTAACGCCCCCATTGCTCCTAGAGGCTCATTTGCATATATTAACACATCATTTTTGTCAGCAGGGCCAGTTCTAGGTTCATATGGGCCCTTGGGCAATAAATGTCAGTGGGTCTCCTTGTGACATTTTTTACATTTACATGTCCCCTGTGGCTCCCACATCGTATATTGACCCCCAGTGCCCCCCAGAAAGTAGAGTGAACCCCACTGACCCCGCACACAGTATAATGACCCCCCAGTGACCCTCTATTCAGTATTATGACCCCCAGTGACCCTCTATTCAGTATTATGACCCCCAGTGGCCCCGCACACAGTATAATGACCCCCAGTGGCCTCCCATACAGTATAATGACCCCCAGTGGCCCCACACACAGTATAATTACCCCCCAGTGGTCTTCCATTCATTAATATGACTTCCTAGTAGCCCCCCACACAGTATAATGACCCCCCAGTGGTCCCCAACACAGTATAATGACCCCCCATTGGCCCCACACACATTATAATTACCCCCAGTGGTCTTCCATTCAGTATTATGACCTCCGAGTAGCCCCCCACACAGTATAATTACCCCCAGTGGCCCCACACACAGTATAATGACCTCCTGTGGCCCTGTCACAGAGTATAATGACCCCCAGTGGCCCCTTCACCAGGGGTGATACTGTATGGAGGGGTCACTGGGAGTCATAATACTGAATGAGGGCTCTGGGGGTCATTATACTGTGTAAGGGGCCATCACACAGTATAATGACCCCCCAGTGGCCCCCTTCCACAGTATTATAACCCTGGTACCCTCACAGTGTAATGACCCCCCAGTGGCCCCCTCATATACCTATTATTGCTGGAGCGCAGGGGGGCTGGCACGCCACTGCACAGTGGGCACCAGCACTTGCCCAGGTATGCGGGGTGCTGACGCTGGCCCTGAATGCGGGTACATGTGAACATGGGACCAACACAGATGTCTTCAGCTGCCAAGTGCCCATGTAACAGGTCAGCCAGTGTCATAGGTACAAAACTGCTGACAGATGCCTTTTAAAGTGTTAGGACATAACCTGTCCAGCCTCTAGCAGAGCGGTGGATTTCTGATGCAGGAAGCTGCCTCCCAACCACCTCGATGTCTCCCCTACCCGCAAAGGTATTGCTCTGCACGCTCTAGCTGTAATAGGGGGGAGGGGGGCAAAACAGATGCCGCAAGGAACATACATATGCGGTATAGAGGGTTCGACACAACAAACAACAGGACGGCGTTCAGGTTTGTAATCAGCTTTAATAATCAGGTGGAGAAGAAGGCGTGTGGATCCGATGACTGCCGAGCTGCAGGGGTGAGAGCAGCTGGTTGTGGAGCTGTCCAGCAGATCCTCAGCTGAACTACCAGGCTCCAGTCTAGAACACGCCCCGCTGCTTCCACTCTGCTACATAGCCGGTTAATGTTTTATGCTCAGGATACAGCAGCCTCCATCTTCATCTCTGGAGCAAAATCTATCAGATTAAAGGGATTGTCCAGGATCAAGAGAAAAAAAACATCCAAGGAGAAAGTTGCAAAAAAACCCCAAAAACAAATGAACTATAACTTACCTGTAAAACCACCCACCGCTCCCGCGTCCCACGCCAGTGTTTGTTTACTATGCTGCAGCGATGACGTCAAATCGACCCACACGACCTGTGAGAATGCTGAGACCAATCATTGGCCGCTGGGGTCACACGTGTCATCATGATGTCATCATTGCTGCACAGTAAACGAACGCTGGCAGAGGACGCTGGAGCGAAGGGGGATTTAACAGGTAAGGGTACATTCAGACGACCGTACTTTTGGTTCCGCATCCGATCTGGATTGTTTGCAGATAGGATGCGGACCCATTCATTTCAATGGGTCTACAAGAAAAGCGTAGAGCACACCGTGTGCTGTTCGCATCCGTATGTCCATTCCGTAGCCCCACAAAAAAAAAGATAGAACATGTCTTTTTCTTGTCCATTTTGAAGACAAGGATAGGGATTGTTACAATAGATACGCAAAAAAAAAAAAAAAAACGGATGCATCATGGTTGCCACACAGACATCATCCGTAGTTTTGCGGATGGCAAAATACATAATGTCATGTGGATGCACCCTAAGTAATGATTCTTGTATCCCATCATAGACAATGGGGCATATCACTAGGATATGCCCCCATTGTCTGATAGATGCGGGTCCCACCTCTGGGACCCGCACCTACGTGGAGAACGGAGCGGGGAAAGTTTAGGAGGGCACACTGCGCATGCGCAGCCGCTGTCCATTCATTTCTATGGGGCCGCCGAAAATAGCCGAGCACTCGGCAGCTCGGATGTTTCCGTCGGCTCCATAGGAATGAATGGGAACGGTGGGCACGCATGCGCGGTGCGCTCCTATTCATTGCTACGGGAGCAGCACTTGGTGGTGGAAGCGAGGAGCAGCGCTCCAGCCACAACTCTCCCCGCTCCGTTCTTGTTGTAAGTAAGGATCCCAGAGGTGGGACCCGCACCTATCAGACATCGGGGGCATATCCTAGCAATATACCCCCATTGTCTGTGATGGGAATACCACTTTAAGTCTGGTGTCACAAAGAGTTTTTTGGTGTTTTTGTGAGTTTTTTGTTTTTTTTTCAGCATTTTTTAGAAAAAAAAAAAAAAAAAACAGTTCCAGAAGTTACATGCAAGTCTATGGGATATACGTGTTTTCTTGTGGTGTTTTTCACCCTTAAAGGGGTTATCCCATGAATAGTGTAAAAAATGAAAATCAGACATCATATAGTACATGACAATGTCTTTCTAACAAAGCTAGAACCAGCCCTGTACCTCACATGGGTCCAGAGATCTCCACATTCATTGCTCTGCTAGATTTATATCAAGCTGACAGCTCAAGGGGAGTGTCTTTTCTGCAGCAGCTCAGGGGGCGTGCCCATGCTCTCCCTATCACAGCTCAGGAGGCGTGCCCATGCTCTCCCTATCACAGCTCAGGAGGTGTGTCCATGTTCTCCCTATCACAGCTCAGGAGGCGTGTCCATGCTCTCCCTATCACAGCTCAGGAGGCGTGTCCATGTTCTCCCTATCACAGCTCAGGAGGCGTGTCCATGCTCTCCCTATCACAGCTCAGGAGGCAGTTGAAGGATGAAACTAAACATGTGCGGCCTTCTCAGTGAGCAGGACAAAGAAATAAGAATAAATAAAAAAACACAGCAGGTGGGGCTCTACAGATGCATTTTATTGAATAACTCAAATATTTAATTACATGCAATTACAAAAGTTTTCAGATCCAGGTGCTGGTTTGAAAATTGTAGAATATTTTTCATGGGACAACCCTTTAAGGTGTGTTTTGTGGGTCAGTTGCATTTTTTTAAAGGGTTCTCCAGGCTACAGATATTAATGACTTATCCTCCAACACACAGCAGTCCCACCCATGAGCTGTTTTGGGCAGCCACGTTGTCAGTGCACGAGGCTGGATGCAGACAGCGCCGTACACTGTGTAGTGGCCGTACTAGGGTACTGCAGCTTAGCTCTCATTCAAGTGAATGGTTGCAGAGCTTCAGTACACAGATGCTGGAAACTACACAGTATATGGAGCCTTGTGCTTCCAGGTTCATACACTTTACAGTCTCTGGTGCCATGGCTGCCCGAAACAGCTGATGGGTCGGGGTCCCTCACCAATCTCATATTGATGACCTATCCTGAACACAGGTTATGAATATCTGTAGTCTGGAGAACCCCTTTAAATCACCGCATGCTGTGGTCTGGTGTTTTTTCCCTAATTTTGTGGTGTTTTTGTCCCATAGACTTCCGTTCGTTTCTTTGCCCTGCATGAAAAAATGGCGGTGTGTGTTTTTTTTGAATGGCGTTTTTTGTACCCATATATTTTTCCCCATACTGGTCAATAAAGGAAACAACAATACAGGTGGCACATACTTTACTTTAAAAAAAAAGTATACAAAAAACTGCAGGTGGTAAACACTGTTTTGACAAAAGCCTAAAACAGACCTAAAACACAGTCAAAGTCAACTACATTTTATGTGAAGTAATATCTTAAAGGGGTTTTCTAGGATTTTACTATTGATGACCTATCCTCAGGATAGGTCAACAGTATCTGATCGGTGGGGGCCGACACCCAGGACCCCCGCCGATCAGCTGTTTGAGAAGGTACCAGCTCTCCTGTGAGCGCCGCTACCTTCTCCCCGCTCACCAAGAGTGCCATACATTGTATAGTGGCTGTGGTTGGTATCGCTCTCAGCCCCTTTCACTTGAATGGGGCTGAACCGCTCCTAGGCCACATGACCGATGAACGTGACATCACTGGACTAGGAAAAGCTAAGAGAAGGCCGTGGTGCTAAGGGGAGTGCCGGTGCCTTCTCAAACAGCTGATCAGCGGGGTCCAGGGTGTCAGACCCCACCGATCAGATACTGATGACCTATCCTGAGGATAGGTCATCAGTAGTAAAATCTCGGAAAACCCCTTTAACGTAGAATTTGCCATTGTTTTTTGAGTTTTGTCTTTAAATATACACAATATAAATGTTTTTTTTGATGAATAACGTCTATGGGTGTCAGCATGCACTGTGACATGTGCAGAAGATGTAGGTGTAGGAAGGGAGGCTGATTCTCCATTATATGCCACCTACTGTCTGTCTGGATGCCTCCAGCTTTTTCTGCCTCCAGCTTTTTTACAGAGATGTTACGTTTCATCTCATCCTGTCTGGTATTATAATTAGATGAATGAAAACCCAGTGTATGCAGCACAAGCTGAAAAGTGACAAGAAGTGTAATTCTATGGTGAGATTTGTTTTGTCCAGTTTAAAGACGGCAATAAATAAACAATATTTTTAGTAAAAAGAACACCACCATGCAAAAAAGTATTAGATAAAGCTGGCGACTGATTCTCTTTAAATAGGAGCAGTCATCCTCATGACAAGTCTGTTTTAGTAAACATTTGCATTCCCTGTGAATTAAGAATGACGGAGCATCATTTCTGCACTGAGCTTTCCCTCTGGTATTCCTCCAAGAAATGAATGACTACACTGACAACTCGATCCTACCGTTTTGCGTATCAATACAGCGTGTTCCTACAAATTATTAGACTATCAGAGTGTGTAGGAGCAAGGCACACTGACAAGTCGAATTATATCATCCCATTGCCAATTTAATTTCCAGGAGGGATTGCAGAGGAATAGCGACAAGTATTTACTAAAACAAATATGTTAAAAGAAGGGATTCCTCTACTTTAAAGGGTTGTCTCATTAGAGACAATACCTTTCAAAATGTGGCCCCCGGCTCCAGGCAAAAAGCTGTTTTTGCTAGGGGAAGCCAGCCAGGTCGTTCCCCTGCAGTGCACCCTGCAGGAGAAATGTAGTATTACACTGCGGAGATTCAGACATCCAGTGACAGAGAGTGAGTGGATGATACATAGTGTATCCATTTTTTTTCTGGAGTCATTTTAAGTAGGGACTAATATGTCTAATGATCTGCCCTCTTAATACATCATCGTAATGCACACGCCGTTTTGTATATGGTGATGCTTTGTATGCACTATAATACAATGATTAAAAGGCTCAAAATCATGTTTCCACAAACAGAGCATCAAACTAGGCCATCTGGCTGAATAATGACCGTCCATCTGCGGTGAATGGCTTTTCTGTTTAATTCACTTCTGACCTTGTTAAATGCACGTCAGTCCGCAGATTCATGAGATACAGCTGGGAGCCGCGTGCCCCGTGCTGGAGCCGCGTGACCTGTCCAGTCCACTGGAGAACAATTCATCATGAAACTTAGTTGAAACAATTAAAATAGATACAAAAAATTTGACTGCCAGGTTCCAAAAACAGCACCACACCTGCCCATGGGTTGTCACCGGTATTGTAGCTCACCTCTATTGAAGCGAATGGGGCTGACTTGTAATACCAGACACAACCTGTGGTCAGCTGTGGTGCTGTTTTTGGAACCAAGCTGTCATCTTTTCTAATCCCAATATTTTGGGGCACATTTATCAAGCTTGCCTGTTTTTAGGAGTAAAAATGACACATTTTTTGTGGCTCAGATGCGGACCCATTCACTTCAACGGGGCCGCAAAAGATGCAGACAGCACTGAGTGTACTGTTTGCATCCGTTTCTTTGTTCCGTGGCCCCGTAAAAAAAAAAAAAGGGAACACGTCCTATTGTCCGTTTCGCAGACAAGAATAGGCATCTGTGCAGAGAAAAGTCGCATGTCTCCCTGAAAGTGCGACTTTTAATGCAAAAATAGTTGCACTTCACCACTCAAAAATTAGACTGTTTTTTACACCTAATTCATGCGCAAAACAGGCGAACCTACATGAATAGATTGAAAAAAATGTCAAAATAGTCGAAAGAGGCACAAAAGCCTCCAAAACAGGTGCACATAGTAGTAAATGTGACTAATAAAATTAAACTGTCTAAGGCTAGGGCTACACGGCGACAGTTGTCACGCGACACCCGTCGCAACCAGGATCCCTGAGTAGTGGGGATCCCATTCATCTCTATGGGATCCCCGCTACTCAGGGATCCGGGCTGCGTCGGGTGTCGCACAACTAGCCCTAGCCTAAAACAGTTTTTTTTTTTTTTTCTAAAAACAGGTTCAAACACTATAGTAAATGTGCCCCATTGAGTCTAGCCTGATATCCTGGACTTTTTGGGGCACATGAGCTGGATCTGATGGAGTTATGAAGAGGCGCTGGAACAAATGTTTCCATTTTCTCCCCATTCATTGTCAATGGGGACAAAACGTAACTGAAGAGAACAGAGTCATCAGAATGTATTCCATTCCGTTCTCATACCAGAGAGCAGCGTGCTGTGGTTTTCTTTCCATCATGGGATGCGGAGCAAAACGGACCCACAATGCAAGTCAATATGGATGGATCCGTTGTCTTGGACAATGCAAGTCAATATGGATGGATCCGTTGTCTTGGACACAAACTGACACAATAGAAAACGGATTCATCCCCCATTGACTTTCAATGGAGTTCATGACGGATCCGTCTTGGCTATGTTATAGATAATATAACCGGATCCGTTCATAACAGATGCAGATGGTTGTATTATCAGTAACGGAAGCGTTTTTGCTGAACCCTGCCGGAGTCAGCAAAAATGCTGGTGTGAAAGTAGCCTAAAAAGTGGTCATAACCCATAAGTAAAGTTGGCCATATACTACCGAGTTCAGTCTATTAAAATAGCAAATTCAGTCCATCTGTTTCTGTTAGTCCCAAAGGACCGAGGACAGATGTCTGTCGGAAACGTAATATGATGTATTGTATTGTCGCAGCTTGGGGATAAATGTCAAATGTGAGAAGCCTGCCAAAATTAACCATAGATCTGCCAGCAGCAGCCACTGAGGGAGCTGAAACGTGGCATCAAACTATTTGCTCAAAATGCTTCACGACTTTTTGTGTTTTACTCCACTTTTTTAAAAACAAACATGCAGTTGGGGTGTGGCCTCCCATAGACCAACAAATATACTATAATTTATACCGGAAACTCAAAGCTGATGGAGATTTGCTTGAACTGCCAGAAAGATGCACCAAAATGATTAAAGAGGTTGTCCAAATTATTTTTTTTTGTTCTTTGTATGTTTCTAACTAAGCAAATGCAAGGGGGTTTTCAGTTCATTTCCTTCATCTACAGTGGCCTCATTCTCCTAGTTAGCTGAGCGTCACATGACCTGTGATGTCAGCTTCTTTTCCTGCTCTGATAACGTTCCACCTACCTCTGTGCACGGAACCTCAATGTGAAGGCTGTGCTGGTTGGAGTGGCAAGCCACGCCCCCTACACTGCTGATCTGATGGCCACACCTCCCTGCACTGCTAGATCTGCTGTCTGAGCTATCGGCCCTGTGTTTCTCTCCCACTGGATTCTTCAGCAAAGTTTAACCCCTTCTTCCATCAGCAGCACAGACTGAGGGCTGTATGCTCTGCCTCAGGTACGGAGCAGCTGCAGGGTTTCCTCTTCTCCAGGCAGTGAAGAGACAAATGCTGTGCCCAGGATCTTCCCTCCCTTCTCACCCTGGAAACACAGAGCTGACAAAGACTGGAGGACTCCTCTCCTCTGTACTCTTCTGCTGGCTGTGAGGAAGTATCTGCAGAGCATTGCACAAGAAGAGGTAGGGGGAAGATCCTGTGTGTATCAGAAATGATGTTTTACTGTACAGCTGGGACATGTATATTGTACTGTACAGCTTGGACTTAGTTTGAAAAATATAACATGAGTATGGGGCAGCAATTTTATTCATTCCCTTTGCAGAGAAGGAGGACGGGAAAGGCAGTCTTTGTTGACACCCACTAATAAGGCAGTCTTTGTTGACACCCACTAATAAGGCAGTCTTTGTTGACACCCACTAATAAGGCAGTCTTTGTTGACACCCACTAATAAGGCAGTCTTTGTTGACACCCACTAAGGGCAGTCTTTGTTGACACCCACTAATATTCATGAGGAAAACCTCAGAGATTGTGGTTACACGCCCTCACAGCTCTGCAGCTGCATGTCAACAAAGGGCTAGAATAGAACTATGGAAATGAGGAAATATAATTTTTTTGCCTAAAACTTGCTTAGCTTATGTATATATCGCTGACCATATAAATAGTCCCTCTTATATAGCCTCGGAGATACATGTGGCATGTAACGCCCCAACAATTTTCATCTCTGCTGCCTAGAGAGGATTGAGATGCAGGTAGACATTTATGAATTTAGAAGTAGGGATGAATAAATGGAAGGTATCTGAGCTGCTTCATTATTACATCACTACACTGAGACTTTGGGGAAGGGAGCAGAGAAGCTACTGAGCATGCTTAACCAGGTGGACAGAACTTCCAGAAGGATAAACAGCAGGGGGCGCTACCAGAAAAGAACAAACAACATTGGTATTGCATGTATAGTACAATAATACTTTATTTGAAATGTCCGATTATTACATAGTTACATAATTCCTTTTTGTGGGATAACCCCTTTAATAAATTTGGCGCGTCTTACTCCATATGGATTAGAAGTTTAAAACTCCTGTGGTTTTTGCTTGGTATAGAAAATGTGTTTCACACTTCAGAATATTTTGTCTAAGGCTACTTTCACATTAGCGTTTAAGTTTTCCAGTATTGAGATCCGTCATAGGGACTCAATACCGGAAAAAAACTCTTCCGTTTTGTTCCCATTCATTGTCAATGGGGACAAAACAGAACAGAACGGAGGCTCCAAAATGCATTCCGTACCGTTTAGTTGCGTCCCCAGACCGGAGAGCAAACCGCAACATGTTGTATTTTACTTTCCGTCCTGGAGATCCGGAGCAAGACAGATCCATCATGACCCACAATGCAAGTCAATGGTGGTGGATCCGTTCTGTCTGACACAATAGAAAACGGATCTGTCCCACCATTGACTTTCAATGGAGTTCATGACGGATCCGTCCTTGCTATGTTAAAGATAATATTGACAGTGAATGGGGACAAAACGTAACAGAAGGGAACGGGGTGCTCCAGAATGCAAGCGTATGATTGTATTGCGGATTTCTGTGGTACAGCTTTGTAATTCAGTGCCGATAGCTGTTGCTACATGGAAACCATCAGTGAGTATGTTAGACACTATGGATGTGTCTTAATTGTGACTTAAAGGATATGGGGGCACTTTTTGGGGGCATATTTTTTTTAATTATCGCATTGTACACATTTTAAGCTAAAAATCATGTTTTCACTTTGGTGGTCACTTATTAGGGTAGTAAGTATGCAACTTCTTTTTGTACTTTTGTCGCAGATTTTTTGCAAATGGGACGGATAGAGAGGGCGTTGGGTGGGCAGGGAGGGACCGACATTTTTAGCCTCTTTCTCTGTACAGACTTGAGTTTCTGTCTATTTGGCCATCAGGGACCTCAGCTCGTGTAAAGCTTTATCTCTGAACTCCTGACAACTCATAAACACTTATTATACCTCCATTTTTATCAAACTGATAAGAATACGGGTAAGTGTTAATGAGCTGCTAGGAATACAGAGATAAGGACTACAGTATACATGTCAGATGTCATGCTGTCAGATGAGGGCTCAGAGTAATAGTGAAAATAAGATATCTGTAGCTAGGCTTAAATTCAACCCTCTATGACAAAAACAGCTGATTTTTTTAATTTTACTAAAAGTTATATAAAATGATAAAGTCATTAAAGGTGTTTTCCGGGATTTTACTACTGATGACTTATCCTCAGGATAGGTCATCAGTATCTGATCGGTGAGGGTCTGACACCCGGGACCCCACTGATTGTTTGAGAAGGGACCGGCTCCTGTGAGCGCTGCCACCTTCTTGCAGCTGGGCAGAGAAGTGGCAGATGAGGTTTAAAGGGGTTCTGCAGTTCTTTAAAACTGATGATCTATCCTCTGGATAGATCATCAGTATCTGATCGGTGGGGGTCCGACACCCGGGACCCCCGCCGATCAGCTGTTTGAGAAGACAGTGGCGCTGCAGGAGTGCCGCGGCCTTCTCTGTGTTTACCGCAGGCCCAGTGACGTTACGACTAGTATCACTGGCCTGGGCGGGGCTAAGCTCTGTTCACATGAATGGAGCTTAGCCGCGGCCCAGGCCAGTGATACTAGTCGTGACGTCACTGGGCCTGCGGTAAACACAGAGACAGCTGCGGCGCTCCTGCAGCGCCGCTGCCTTCTCCAACAGCTGATCGGCAGGGGCCCCGGGTGTCGGACCCCCACCGATCAGATGCTGATGATCTATCCAGAGGATAGATCATCAGTTTTAAAAAACTGCAGAACCCCTTTAAACCTCATCTGCCACTTCTCTGCCCAGCTGCAAGAAGGTGGCAGCGCTCACGGGAGCCGGTACCTTCTCAAACAATCAGTGGGGTCCCGGGTGTCAGACACCCACCGATCAGATACTGATGACCTATTACAGTTAAAAAACTGTAGAAACCCTTTAACACTGACAAATGTAAGGTTATGCACATAGGAAGGAATAATGCAAGTCACCAGTACATACTAAATGGTAAAACACTGGGTAACTCTGACATGGAAAAGGACCTAGGAATTTTAGTGAACAGCAAACTAAGCTGTAGAAACCAGTGTCAGACAGCTGCTGCCAAGGCCAATAAGATAATGGGTTGCATCAAAAGGGGCATAGATGCCCGTGATGAGAACATAGTCCTGCCACTTTACAAATCACTAGTCAGACCACACATGGAGTACTGTGTACAGTTCTGGGCTCCTGTGAACAAGGCAGACATAGCAGAGCTGGAGAGGGTTCAGAGGAGGGCAACTAAAGTCATAGCTGGAATGGGTGGACTACAGTACCCAGAAAGATTATCAAAATTAGGCTTATTCACTTTAGAAAAAAGACGAATGAGGGGAGATCTAATAACTATGTATAAATATATCAGAGGTCAGTACAGAGATCTCTCCCATCATCTATTTATCCCGAGGACTGTGACTGTGACGAGGGGACATCCTCTGCGTCTGGAGGAAAGAAGGTTTGTACACAAACATAGAAGAGGATTCTTTACGGTAAGAGCAGTGAGACTATGGAACTCTCTGCCTGAGGAGGTGGTGATGGTAAGTTCACTAAAAGAGTTCAAGAGGGGCCTGGATGTATTTCTGGAGGTAATAATATTACAGGTTATAGTTACTAGAGAGGGGTCGTTGATCCAGGGAGTTATTCTGATGTCTGATTGGAGTTGGAAAGGAATTTTTTCCCCTAAAGTGAGGAAAATTGGCTCCTACCTCACAGGAGTTTTTTGCCTTCCTCTGGATCAACTTGCAGGATAACAGGTCGAACTGGATGGACAGATGTCTTTTTTTTTTGGCCTTATAAACTATGTTACTATGTTACCAAGCACAGTGTCGTACATTTTACAGTGGCTGTGCTTGGTATCGCGCTCAGCCCCGTTCACTTGAATGGGGCTGAGCCGCTCCTCGCCCACGTGACCGATGAACGTGACGTCACTGGCCTAGGAAAAGCTAAGAGAAGAACGTGACGCTCACAGGACCGGAGGTGCCTTCTCAAGCAGCTGATTGGCGGGGGTCCCGGATGTCGGATCCTCACCGATCAGATACTGATGATCTATCCTGAGGAGGTCATCAGTAGTATAATCTCAGAAAACCCCTTTATAGGGACGAGGCTGAGCGGTCACATTTATCTGTCAATAGGGACCAGGAACTGGGGACCAACAGCGGACCCAGGAAGCATCAAGAATGGGAGCAGCAAAGTTTGGGAAGGTGAGTATTGACTTTACCTTTTTTTGGTTTGTCTTTTTTTTGTTTTACAGCATCCTGATCCTTTTTCCAAACATTTTCATACCTGATGCTCATTACAGACAACTTGTGACCATCAAACTGCAGGGCAAACCAAGCAAATACCTGCAGTACCAAAGACACCCTGTGGACAAGAGTAGTGCTATTTCTTGAGGGAAAAAAAATCTGGAAAAAAATCCTAAATAAGGACTCATGCACATGAACGAATTTTTTCTTTCCGTGTCTGTTCCGTTTTCTTCTGGCCTGTATGCGGAACCATTCACTTCCCTGAGACTGCACCAAAAAAACGGAAATGACTCCATATGCATTCTGTGTCTGCAAAAATATAGAACATATCCTATTTTTGTCCATATCGCAGACAAGGATAAGACTGTTCTATCGTGGTCCGGCCGTTCTACAAAATGTAGAATGTACACTGCCGGTGTCCGTGTTTTGCCGATCCGCAATTTGCGGGCTTCAAAACTTCCAACGGTCGTGTGCATGAGCCCTAACCCCATTAATCAAAATATTTTGATTAATATTCATTAATTCTAAATAGTTTTTTCTCCACTGCTGAGGTCTTGACCTGATAATCCCACCTCCTCCTATAATTCTGCCGCTCCACAGCCGGCGGTGAAGAGCTCCAGGATTTATCACTCTCCGCCTTATCACAATATTAGGAGACGCCGCATGAAATGTGAATTTTTTCAGAAATGAATATTGACATGAATATTAAGCTGAGACTGGAAGACTCGATCCAGCTGAGCAATCGACATAATTAAGATGCAGGTTCCAGGGTTATTATGGATGGAGAGGCGTTCTTCAGTCTAGCGAGCAACTTCACGAGCAAACGTACATTTATATTTTCCTATCTGTACGTCTGTGCAGCACAAGTGGGTTTGTAAATGATGGAAATCTTATGCTGGAAACCTGAGTGGGTGTTCAGGCTGCTGTGCAGATGATAGCGCGGCACACACAGTACTGCAGGTTATGCTATTGACTACAGGCAGAGGGGGCGCTGGGTTTGTTTATCGCTACATTGTTTCATTGTATCGAACTTTGCTCATTTTCTTTCTACGGTATTTTGTTGTGCTACCATGGTTACGACAATTAGTCAGTTATTATTTGAAGGGTGTGTATACTTTTGCACCCAGTCAGAGGCACCTAAAATGAAAATTAAAGCAACTTTGCATTAGTTAGAAAAATGATTCCTCCATTTTTTTGCATGCAGCTCCAACACAGACCAATGTGTCTGAACGGTTACGGGCTAAAAACTAACCCGAGTAGTCCCTGATCCTGCAGTCAGGTATAAGGCTACTTCCACACTAGCGGCACAGGTGAACAGCCTGCCAGATCCGTGCTGCCGCTAGTGCACGTGTGCGGCCAGAACTACGCTCTCACTATAATGGGGGTGGTCCGGAGTTCCAGCCACAGCACAGCAAACATGCCGAGAGACGGCCGGACTAAAACTACGACATGTAGCCTTACCCTCTCTCTCTCTTTTTGTTCCCAGTATTTTTGCTAATCTAAAGATATTATAAAAGGAGGCACCTGATTGCAGGATCAGACTACACATAAGGTTTGTTTGTAGTCTGTAACCATGGAGATACATAATGTATGTCTACAGCCTCTCAATTGTATTCGGCACTCCCATAGAAATGAAAGGAAGGCGGGCTCCTTCACATTGCGGACTACGCAACTATTGGAGTATGAATGCGGACTATCTAAAGATAGTTGTGGGTCCCACCTCTGCAACCTGGATCCTAGCGATGTGTCACCAAAGTGTGACATGGACTGTCCCCTTTAACAACACAGGAAACATTGCCAAGGAGGGTCAGGCTGTTAAAGGGGTATTTCCTTCTCAGACAATGGGGGCATATCGCAAGTGTATGCCGCATTGTCTGATAGGTGCAGGTCCCACCTCTGGTACCCACACCTACAACGAGAACAGAGCACGGGTCCCCAGGTCCAGCCACCGCCAAGTGCTCTGCCCATAGAAATGAATGGGAGCGCACCGTGCTTACGCAGCCGCCACTCCCATTAATTTCTATGGGGCCGACTGAAATAGCCTAATAGCGCTCGGCTATTTTCAGCGGCCCCATAGAAACGAATGGAGGGCGGCTGTGCATGTGCAATGCACCTGTTGAGGATCATATTAATGTGAAGCCATTACAATATGGCGCTGACACCTAGATGATTACATAGTTTACATACCAAAGTTTGTAAAGTAATGCACACTGCGCAGATGCCAAGTGTTATCTCTTTTCTTGTTTTTGTATTTTAGTAAATGAAAGAATGCCACAAGCCTCAGGGGGGACGTCCCCTCTGATGTACATATAAAACTGCTTAACTTCCTGTAATGAATGAGTTCTGCCTTGAAACTTGCTTGGTATCAGTGTGGTTCTTCCGTGTGCACGTTAAACTAACAACATTAATTTGGAGCAGAGAAAAAAACCCTAAGGTTCCCCTTGAGAGCCATCCACAACACACCCTCCACCACTTTTAGGGCTCCGTTCTCAATGTAGGTGCGGGTCCCAGAGCGATATGCCCCCATTGGCTCAAATGGGAATACCCCCTTTAAAAACCAGAGCAAATATACATTGATTGCATTTCCCAGCAGCACACAAGGCATTTCTGGGAATTGTAGCGTACAATATTGCCACCTTAAAGGGGTTGTCCAGGCTATAGAAGCATAGCATTAGCTCCAGAATACTTCATATCTCTATGGCATTTTGTGCTTTATCTGGTTAGCAGTGTGCCGTTGCATTGTAGGTATTTTTCTTTCCTTGTGCATTTAGCCATAGCAACGTGCACCTGTGCTGACTGAAATTCCCCTTTTTTTCTTTATAAGTTTGTATTGGAGGTGTGGCTACTCCATTTGGTCATGCCCCATAGGCTGATTTTAATTAGTGTAACTATAAAGCTGAGTGGACTCGGCATGCATGCTGGTACCTGCATCCCTGTATTAGTGGAGGCCTTTGAAGCATTACAAATGGCAAAAGGCAGAGTGGATCCAGCATGCATGTGGAACCAACACCCCCTGATTATACGGAAGCCAAGGTTGGCACATAACAGGTAGAAAATAGTGTTAGGTTCCCGTCCTACAGAGATCACCTGGACGATTTGGTGGATGGGCCCAGATAATTTTGTACAAAATGTATTTGCCAAGATTCTCTAATTTACTAAACAAGCATAGCATTAGCTTCAGAATACCTCATATCACTATGGCATTTTGTTCTTTACCTGGTTGGCAGTGTGCCGTTGCATTGTATGTATTTTCCTTTTCTTATAGATATTGATGGCTATATCAATATTAGATCGATAGGGGACCGACACCTGGCCCTCCCCACAATCAGCTGTTTCAGGCACTAGTAGTGCTAGAAACTATATAGTGTATGAAGTTGGAAGCAGATAGCTCCATTCACGGTGTAGTAGCCATGCTGGGGTCATCAGCTCAGCTCACATGTAGTATGATAGCTCCAGAAACTACACAGTGTACTGAGCCTTCTGCTTCCACCCTGCAGCAGCCAGAAACAGCTGATCAGCAGGGGTGCCGGGTGTCAGACTCCCACTGATCTGATATTGATAACCTATTCACAGGAAAGGTCATCAATATATGTAGCCAGGACAAACCCTTTAAAGCAAAATCTATACCATATCTTGCACTGATGAGCATCTGTAAGCAAACAAAAAAAAACATTCTTGCATGCTACTGCTGCTTACATACCTATTTATTCACCTACTATAGAATTCAATGGTATCTGTATCAATAGAACCTACTATATTCTAAATTATTAGGATGTTTTTATATGTTCATTATATTTCATTTCATTTCTGCACACCTGTTTGTTCTTTTTTTAATTCACCTGTAATCAGGGGATGTGTCCATGTGAACGCTTATATTCCTGACACTGGGACTCACACTTATCCATGATTAAGAAGCCGGAGGAGTCAGAAACGCGTCAAAATGGTGCTTTTTTTCTGCTTATGGAGACAGTGTAACCATGTTTGAATAAAAGATATATTTTATTTTAAAGCCTCATTCACACGTCAGTGTTCCACAGACTTGTGCTGTACATGTTCTCCACAGACAGCACACGTCCACATTCATTTTAATGTGTGTATTCACACATCAATTTCTAATCACGGTCCGTGTTTTTAGCATGGATGCATGCTCTATTTTGTCTGTGTTCAAGGATCCATCACACCCATTAGGCCCCTTTCACACCAGCGAGTTTTCTGCGCGGGTGCGATGTGTGACGTGAACGCATAGCACCCGCACTGAATCCTGACCCATTTATTTCAATGGGTCTTTGTACATGAGCGTTTTTTTTCACGCATCACTTCTGCGTTGCGTGAAAATCGCAGCCAGTGCGGATGCAATGGATTTTTCACTGATGGTTGCTAAAAGATGTTGTTTGTAAACCTTCAGTTTTTTATCACGCGCATGAAAAACGCATCAAAACGCATTGCACCCGCGCGGAAAAAACTGAACAACTGAACGCAATTGCAGACAAAACTCACTGAACGCATCCGGACCGAATCCGCGACGCTCGTGTGAAAGAGGCCTTATAGTCTATGGGTCCGTGAAAGCCACGGATGCAACACGGATGCCATACATGCTGCATCCATGTTTCAAGGATCATTAGGAAAAGATGCTTTAAAAATCATTACTTAGCTGTGCAGGGTCAGTGAAACACAGTAGGCACACGGACAGAAAAAAACGGACACACGGACCCAATTTGAGCACGGACATGTGAATGAGGCTTAACTCTTGGAGTGCTGGATCAACTCTTCATTGTGTACTTCCCAAAGGTGTAAGCAGCTAGGATTCGGTACACCCATGGGCTGATGGACTTTTGGGTTCTTTTTGTATCTGTATTAATACATACAGTATGAAGGAGGGAACTTAGACAGCGCATGCACTGTCAGACATGAAGAAGCGGAGCAGAAATAGACTGGGCACGCACAAAATACTTCCTCCAGCGTCTGCGCAGTACAATGAAAGATGGGGGACACGGCCACAAAACCATTAGCAAAACAGGGATCAGAAAAAAGATCATTCAAACAATCAAAACATCAAATAACATACAGTAAGGACACATAAAATGTAAGAAAAGTGGCAGCACAGAGCCCTAACATCAACCTCATCCAACACCTCTGGGATGAATTTCAGCGCTGATTACGAGCCTGGTCTAATATCAGTGCTGACCTCACACAAAATCCCACAGACATCTCCAAAATCTTAATAAAAAAAACTTCCTGCAAGATTGGAGTCTATTATAATTGGAAAAGGGGGAGCAACTTGACATTAACGCCCATGATTTTGGAAATGGGGTGTCTAAGAAGGCCATACAAAGGTGACGGTCAAGTGGCCATATGGTGTAGAAACACTTAAATTACAGAATTGCAAACAATGACAAGAGTGACATCTAGTGTCTGAACTTCTAACTGCAGCCACCAGCAAACAATCTCATTTTTGCTAATGCTTAAAAAAAAAACCCATAACAATTAACCATTGTACATAACTGCAAAATAGATCATGCTACCAACCCTTCCTCACTCAGTGCCTCGGTCTCCAATATTAGGACATGAATGGAGGGGTAAGTGTATGGGATTTTCATCCATGTCATTTGGCTGTGCAAGAACAGACACCCTGTACCTGGAAGTCTAACCTTAGATCCTTGGCTTGACTCAGGGCTGCAGCGCAGTTTACAGCTCCACAGATCAGGCTGCAGTCTGAATATATGAATCTCGCCACTCCTGTGGTTGGGACAAGAAGTCTGTATAGAAAACTTACCTTATCTCTTCTATCCACTTCAGCGTCTTCTCACAGATTCACGTCTTCTTCACTGCTGCAGCTACAGGTGTCTGTGAAGATCACAAAATCCACAAATGCGTGCTTCATCAGCTTAACCCTTTAACAGTCACATTAAAATTGGAAAACCCTCTTGAAAATATCCCTTTTTTATTGTATATTTTGAAATTATGTCTAAAGTAAATCTAGTCGGCACTCTACTCACACAAGTGTATTTTTAACCCCTTTGTGACATGACTATTTTTTTTATTATTGCATTGCACTCGTTTTGAGCTAAAAATATTTTTTTTCAATGTTTTTCTTAAAAATATTGAACCACTGTCTTTGTACAGCCTTGAGTTTCTCTAGTAGCATGATGTTATCTCTCTGTTCCGGCAGGCAGCTCAGCTGATGGCTCCTGATCTCTGGCCTTATAAACACTCATTATAGCTCAGTCCTTATCTTACTGATAAGAATGTGGCTTATAAAAGTGTTTATGACGTCTTAGTAATTTAGAGACAAGTAATTTATCAGCAGTAATTTATTAGATGGTGACACAAAGTGAAAGTACCATTCACACAGCTAGACAGACAGTAAACCCTTTCTACCCCGGAGGGTTTTTTTTTCCCATTTTCGTTTTGCGCTCCCTGCCTTCATACAGCCATAACTTTTTTATTTTTCTGTTCGCATAGCTGTATGTATGAGGGCTTGCAAGTTGTACTTTCCAACGCCACCATTTAATATTGCATATGGTGTAGTGGGAAGCGGGAAAACAATTCCAAATCGTGTGAAATTGCAAAAAACACAATTTTGCTACAGTTTTATGGTTTTTTTAAATTAATTTATTTAATTAAAACTGACAGTTACTTTCATTCTAATGGTCAGTATGAATCCAGCGATACCTAATATGTATAGTTTTTCTTGCGTTTTGATAGTGATAAAATTGGAAATTTTTTTTGTCATATCTTGACCCCTATAACTTTTTGGTATTTATGTGTACGGAGCTGTATAGGGGCTCATTTTTTGCGGGGCGAGCTGAACTTTTTATTGATACCATTCTGGGGTGTGTATGACTTTTTGATAGCTTTTTATTTAATTTTTTTAGAAAAAAAGCGACAAAAAATGGTGAATTAGCCATTTTGCGTTTTTTTTCTGTTTCACTGTTTTCCGTACAGGAAAGTAATTTTTATATTTTTATAGTATGGGCGTTTTCGCACGTGGCAATACCCATGATGTGTATTTTTGTTATTTTTTTACTACTTTTATTTTTATTTTGAGAACATTTTGGGGTGATTTGAACTTTTATGTTTTTTTTTTATTTTATTTTTTTACACTTTTTTTTTATAGTTCCCATAGGGAACTATAACAAGCAATCATTTGATTGCTTTTATCATAGACTCCAATGCATTAGCATTGGAGTCTATGATGATCTTACTGCTTTCCTATGGAGCCCTATTAGACAGAAGGGCTCCATAGGAATATCTATGCAGCAGCCTCCTGTCATTGACTATGACAGGGGCTGCTGCATACATACTCTGGTTCCCCCGATCGCCACAAGGGGGAGCCAGAGTAACACCGGTAGCACGCGCTTCCGGTGTTTTAAGCCCTCGGATGCCGTGGTCAGGATTGAGCCGTGGGTGTCTGCTATAGGAAATAGCAGTTCACCTGCGGCCACGGCTCCGCTTTTCTTAGGAGCGGGTACCATCTTGAAAGTATGGCGCTGGTCGGGAAGGGGTTAACAGAACGGCTCAATATTTTTAATAAAGACTGATTGAAAACAATTATTTTTAGCCCAAAATGAGTAAAATGCAATTGTAAAAAAAAAAAACTGCCGCAAAGGTGTACATAGCCTTTAAGGGCCAGTACATTTTTTCCAGCAGTCATAAATTACTAAATGTTTTTCAACTTACCGTAGCTGCATGAGATCTTGAATTTTGTAAGATGAGGAACCATTTTGAGGTTTGTACAGTGTATTAAATAACTTTTATTATTTTATTTTTAGGGATAAGATTAAAAAAACACAATTTTAACATAATTTTGTGGGATTTATGTTTACAGCGTTTACAGTGTGGTATAAAACATGATACCGTATTTTTCGCCCTATAAGACGCACCTAGGTTTTAGTGTAGGAAAATAAGAAAAAAATATTTTTCATCAGATCCTCTTATCAGACTGCCCAGAAATTTAAGGACATCACATCAGACCCCCATATCAGCCCCCTGTGCCCCCATACCATCTCACTGTGCCCCCACCAGACCTCAGATCAGCAGAATGTGCCCCCATCAGACCTCAGATCAGCAGAATGTGCCCCCATCAGACCTCAGATCAGCAGAATGTGCCCCCATCAGACCTCAGATCAGCAGAATGTGCCCCCATCAGACCTCAGATCAGCAGAATGTGCCCCCATCAGACCTCAGATCAGCAGAATGTGCCCCCATCAGACCTCAGATCAGCAGAATGTGCCCCCATCATACCTCAGATCAGCAGAATGTGCCCCCATCATACCTCAAATCAGCAGAATGTGCCCCCATAAGACCTCACATCAGCAGAATGTGCCCCCATCAGACCTCATATCATGCCCCCATCAGACCTCAGATCAGCAGAATGTGCCCCCATCAGACCTCAGATTAGCGTCTTGTGTCCCTATCAGACCTCAGATCAGCCCACCCAGCCACTGATAAAGACCATACTTACCGTACCTGTTCTGCGCTGCCGCTGCCGTCCGGTCCCACGCTCCGCGCTCCTCTCTCTTCCCTGCCGGCACGCACTATGACCTGACGCCGCAGCGTCAGGTCATAGTGCGTGCCGGCAGGGAAGAGAGAAGAGCGCGGAGCGTGGGACCGGACGGCAGCGGCAGCGCAGAACAGGTAAGTATGGTCTTTATCAGTGGCTGGGTGGGCTGATCTGAGGTCTGATGGGGGTCCCTACGTACAAGTGAGCGCTTCCTTATGGAAGCGCTCACTTGTATTCGCCCTATAAGACGCACAGCATTTTCCCCCCTACTTTTGGGGGGAAAAAAGTGCGTCTTATAGGGCGAAAAATACGGTAACTTGATAACTATCCTCTGGATAGGTCATCAGTATCTGATCGGTGGGGGTCCGACACCCGGAACCCTGCCAATCAGCTGTTTGAGAAGGCACCAATAATCGCTGTAGCACTGTGGCCTTCTCCAGCTTTGCCAAGCCCAGTGATGTCATGTTTATTGGTGGCATAACCTAGGCGCCCTTTGAAGTCCATGGGGCTGAGCTACAAAATCAAGTACAACAAATAATGGGAGTCCCCCAAAAGCCCTGAGACTGCACTGAGGAAGAAAGGGTGTGCCCACCGCTGCATGGCCCCAGGGAGCAGCAGAGGGAGGACAGCCATCTTCCTCACAGCTCTCCCTCTGTGGGATCACTGCATTATTCGGTGTACAAATAACCATACCGGACAGTTCCTAATTATATGTGCTATAAAATATGGGTTCCTCCAGTACAGTTTCTGGCCATGGCTCACGTCATAAGTGACAGCGACAGATGATGTCTGCAAAATTATTGAAGGACACTCTTCAGTATAGAAAAATTACAAATTGATTTCTCTGGTAGCGATTAGAGCGAACGAGACATATAGGAAGGTGTATTAAAGCGCCCATAAGATAAACTGCCTCGGTTTCCCATAGCAACCAATCAAAGCACAGCTTTCATTTCATATTCTGATGCTGAAAAATGAAAGCTGTGCTGTGATTGGTTGCTAACAAAGCTATATTTTTTGACAACTTTCATGAAACAAGTCCAGAGCTGATTTCTCTAGTTACCAATAGAGGGCGCCATAACTCTATGAGAAAACACATTCACCTCTATGGGAGTTATGGAAACGGCTTGGCTTCACTCCCAGAGCGGTGAATAGAAAGCTGCACACGTGGTCACATCTACGTTAACTCTCTTAGGCCACTTTCACACAGTCAGTATTTGATCAGTGATTTAATTCAGGGACTATGAGTCGAAACCAGGTGCGGGCCAAAAAGAACAGATGAAAATCTTTCCAGTATGCATTATGTCTGTGTAGGACCCACTGCTGGCTGATAACCACCGATCAAACACTCACCAAAAGTTGACTGTGTGAAAGCGGCCTTAGGATCATGTTCTCCATTGACTTTAATGTGTTTATTTATACACAGTCAGTGAAAAAGCAAAGGAAACATAAACTACTTTGGTCTGTGATGCAGATAGGGCCAACAAAAAATACCGGCCAAGTTAAGCCACACCCCAAAGCGGGTGTGTTGTGGGAGCGTGGTTTAACACACTGTGCTATGTCATAATGTGGCTCCAAGTAATATTATTGCCTCCATTAGTGCCCCCCAGAATAGATAATACCCCCCATTAGTGCCCCCCAGTTATAGTAATGCCGCCATTAGTGCCCCCCAGTTATAGTAATGCTCCCATTAGTCCCACAGTAATAGTAATGTCTCTGTTAGTGCCCATCAGAATTAATAATGCCCCCATTAGTGCTCCCAGTAATAGTAATGCCCCCATTAGTGCCCCCCAGTTATAGTAATGCCGCCATTAGTGCCCCCCAGTTATAGTAATGCCCCCATTAGTCCCCCAGTAATAGTAATGCCTCTATTAGTGCCCATCAGAATTAATAATGCCCCCATTAGTGCTCCCAGTAATAGTAATGCCTCCATTAGTGCCCCCCCAGAATGGATAATGCCCCCCAGTAGTGTCCCCCAGAATTAATAATGCCCCCCATTAGTGCCCCCGGTTATAGTAATGCCTCCATTAGTGCTTCCCAGAATTAATAATGCCCCCATTAGTGCCCCCCAGAATTAGTAATGCCCTCATTTGTGCCCCCCAGAATTAATAATGACCCCAGTAATAGTAATGCCCCCATTAGTGCTCCCCCAGTTGTTGCAAGGCCTGTTAAAGGGTTGAAAATCATAGTTGCCAACTTTTCCCCCAGAGACTATCAGTCGTGGTGCACTGAACAAGCACCGTGTGTTCAGATCAGGAAGCACTATGCCTCTTTCTGTTCTGGCCCCCATGATCATGTGACCGCCGGGGGTCAGGAGACTGCATGATTTTTTTCCCCAAAAAATGCTCTTATTGTGTAAAACTGAAAAAAAAAAATCATCACATCATATCAGACCCCCTTTAGACCTCCATGTGAGACATCAGATCAGGACTCCATATGAGACAGGCACTCATATCAGACCTCCTTGTTAGACCCCCATAGTATCAGACCTCAGATCAGACTTCAAAATAAATAAATTAACTTACCTTTCCTGCTCCACCAGGCCACTGTTCCGATCTGGCGTTCTCCCCTGCAGTCGTGCTTCCTTATCTTCTCTGGGCCCGTGCTACACATTCACTTGACTGGCTGGAGCATCAGTTCATAGTATATGCACTGTGTCCTGACGCTGTAGGCAGTCAGGACAGTGGAGCGCAGCCCGGAGGAGTATAGCGCGCATGGAGCTTCACTCCCCCGCCTCCTGCAGACTAGTGAGCGCTTCTATAATTGTATCTGCAAAAAATACTGCTCCTTTGGGCCCCCCTGGCTTAGGGTCCCGGTCGCAACTGTGACAGCTGTGACCCCATAGGTACGCCAGTGGCAGTGGTCCCCCCAGGAACAGTGGTTTCCGACACTTTCCCAAGTATGCTGGATGCTGACGCTGGCCCTGTTAGTATATGGCGATGCAAAATACAACACATTTTTAATAAAAAGTTATTTTATTATGTAAAAGAGGTAAAACATGAAAAAAAACTATATAAATTTAGTATCGCCATAATCGAATCAACCTGCAAAATAAAGTTATCATATCATACATACCACATGATAAACCCTTTAAAAAAAAATAACAAAACACTGACAAAATTC
This sequence comes from Rhinella marina, assembly GCA_900303285.1. Taxonomy (NCBI): domain Eukaryota; kingdom Metazoa; phylum Chordata; class Amphibia; order Anura; family Bufonidae; genus Rhinella; species Rhinella marina. The sequence continues at coordinate 56,541 of ONZH01015475.1, read as the reverse complement.
ACTTTTAGGCGTCCTCACCTCTCAAAAAAAATGAGATAAAAAGTTATCAAAGAGCCAAATGTACCCCAAAGTGGTGCCAATAAAATACTACAAAAAAGGAGCCCTCACACATCTCAGTAAACAAAAATAAAATAAAATAAAATGAAACTATTTCAGCAAATTACAAAATCCAGATGTTGCTCCTTCCCTTATAAAGTGTACCCCGAAACAGCAATTTATGACCACAAATGGGGTTTATTTAGGAGAACTGGGTAGCAAAATGTGGTGTGATCTGTTATCCCTTGTGAAAAAGAAAATGTGGACCTAAAGCACCATTTTCTTTAAAAAAAAATATATATAACTGTCAGGACCGGCAGTCATTGCACCCGTTCTGCTGGTCCTGCCCCCGACTCTGGTGGTGAGGTGGTTGCCCGGGGTCAGGCTTCGTCCGCTATTTTGGCAGGCTCCTCCTCCAGCCGGCGGTCTCTGGCTGTGGATGCGCGTCCCAGGCAGGGGACGCGCGCAACGGTCATAAGTGCCAGGGACGTGGCTGGTGCGCACTCTCGCTCGCGGCCTGTTACTGGTCGCCGGAAAACGCGAGCAATATAGTGTCTGTTTATTTTCTGTTCATTGGTATCTCATGAGTTAAGTGTTTGTTACTTGCTTCTCCTCCCAGTCAGCTGGTTGGGTGGGGTCTGCTAGGTATTTAAGGCCCTCTAACTTTTACCTAGCTTCCAGTGTTTGGAGTTTCCTTGCTACTACCTGGTTTGACATTTTTGCTCTGCAGTTTAGACTCTTGTTGTTCTTTGACCCTTGGCGTGTTTTTGACTACTCTTTGCTTGCTGATTTTGTTCCTGACGTACTCTCCTGGCTTTGACACGGCTACCTGGCTACTCTTTTGTTCTTGTTTGTCTGTCTTGTTTGTCTTCCCATCCCCTGCACTTTTCTAGTGTATTTTCAGTCTTCTGGTTGTCGGCTCAGGGGTTAGCCTGAGCGGGCAATAGGCAGGGAAAGGGGTTGGGATTAAGCTTAGGGATCACTACCCCCTTACCCTGTTTCCCCGAATATAAGACCCCCCCGAAAGTAAGGCAGGGTAGGGGGGTGCCCAGGGTTCTCCAATGTAAGGCACCCCCCGATTGTAAGGCCGCTATCGGGCGGGGGGGGGGTCTGTGAGGAATGTAAGGCCGTCTATGGTGGGGGGTGGCTGGGGAATGTGTTCAGGCCCCTCCATGCTGTCATACTCGCCTGCCTGCGGGCTTCTTGTGGCCGGCTCCGCCATTCACCGTCCCTGTCACTGTCCTTGCAGCTCGAAGCTGATTGGCCATCAGCTCGAGCTCTGATTGGCCGATCAGCCGCGACGTCACAGCCCTGCAGGCTCGCAGCTGATTGGCCAGCGTCCCCTGCAGCAGAAGGCTCCCACCGGCACAGCAGAGGAGATCGTAAGGGTGTGTGTATGGGGCTGCGTGTGGGTGGTGGCAGCACATGGGCAGAGTGGGGGTGCACGGTGCAGTGGGATCATGCACACAGGGATGGGGGAGCTGCAGGGGATCATGCACACAGGGATGGGGGAGCTGCAGGGGATCATGCACACAGGGATTTTATTGTTAAAAAAAGTGTCATTTTTTTTGTCTAATGTAAGGCCTCCCCGAAAGTAAGGCAGGGTGGGACTTTTGGGGGTAAATTTAATGTAAGACAGGGCCTTACTTTCGGGGAAACACGGTATCTGTGTATCCCAGCCCTGACAGAAACACTGGCCCAAAAGAGGCCTGCAACCTGCATACGTCCAGCTACTTTCACTCCACCTATGGAGCCTATGTCAGCTGTGGTCGCACAGGTCCAGGCCTTGACCAAGTTGGTTCAAGATCTGGCTATCCGCCTTCAGGTTCAGGAAGACATGCATGCTACGGCCCCGGTGCCACCCCCGGCCGTTCAGTCACCTGCACCTGAACCTAAGGTTCCCCTTCCTGACCTTTTTCCGGGCGATCGTAAGAAATTTTTTTCATTTTGGGAAGGGTGTAAACTTTATTTTTCCTTACGACCTCGGTCCTCTGGGACAGAAGCGCAAAAGGTGGGGTTGGTTATGTCTCTCCTGCGGGGTGACCCGCAAAATTGGGCACTTTCCTTACCTCCTGATTCACCTCTTCGTTCTTCTCTGGACAGTTTTTTTTTCTGCACTGGGTCAGATTTATGATGAACCAGACCGACCTGCGTTAGCGGTTTCCCACTTGTTATCCCTCTGTCAGGGTAAACAAGTGGCGGAAGAATATTGTGCTACGTTCAGACAGTACGTGACGGACTCGGGGTGGAACGATCAGGCCTTGAAAGACCTATTCATGACCGGCCTCTCAGACCAGGTAAAAGACTTGTTATTAGCTCATGCAGAACCTACAACTCTTGACGAAGCTATGACCCTCGCCATCCGGGCAGATCGACACCTAAGGTCCAGACGACCACCTCGGGTGTCTCCCGCCCCTCAGCGACCCTCAGTCCGGTCTCATCTCTACCTGGGCCTGAACCAATGGAGCTTGGCAGTATCACCCCAGAGCACAGGAGGGAACATCGCCGGAAGAATCGACTATGTTTTTACTGTGGGAGTCCCGAACATCAGCTAGATGCCTGGTCACTCCTTCCGATGTACAGATGGATCCGTGTAAGGTTCAGGCGATAGCAGAGTGGGTCCGCCCCACTGACTTAAAATCCCTTCAACGGTTTCTAGGTTTTGCCAATTACTACAGAAACTTTATAAAAAACTTTTCTGTAATCGCCAAACCACTTATGGATCTTACCTGCAAGGGGGCTGATCCTAGCAACTGGTCTCCTGCAGCATACTCTGCGTTTCAGGAGCTCAAGAAAGCCTTTTCTACAGCCCCTGTGTTGATTCAGCCTGATCTCTCTCAACCCTTCATTGTAGAGGTGGATGCTTCTGAGGTCGGTGTGGGGGAAGTATTATCTCAAGGGTCTTCTGCTCTCACAAACCTCAGGCCATGTGCATTTTTCTCCAAAAAATTCTCTTCATGTGAAAGAAATTATGATATTGGGAATCGCGAGCTCCTTGCCATCAAATGGGCTTTTGAAGTGTGGCGCCATTTTTTGGAGGGAGCTCTTCACCCAGTGACAGTGATCACAGACCATAAAAACCTGGTGTACCTGGTGCAAAACGTCTCAATGCTCGTCAGGCCAGATGGGCCTTGTTTTTCTCACGTTTTAATTTTGTTGTTACCTACCGACCGGGTACGAAAAATGTTAAAGCTGATGCTTTATCCCGGAGTTTCGGTATTCCTGAGGGTTTTGAGTCTGAGTCTGGTAACATTTTACCTCCAGGTATTGTACTGGCAGTTGTCTCCTTTCACCTCTCTTCTCAAATTCTTGCTGAACAAAATTCTGCTCCTAAAGACCTTCCGGAAGGCAAATTGTTTGTTCCCATGTCTTGCCGTTTGAGAGTGTTTGAGGAGACACATTGTTCAGTGCTAGCAGGTCACCCAGGTGTTCGGGGAACCTTAGAGTTACTGAAAAGAAATTATTGGTGGCCACGTATGTATACTGACGTTTATGCTTTTGTTTAGGCTTGTCAAGTCTGTGCGCAGGGAAAGATCCCCAGGAGACGTCCTGAGGGACCTCTTCTCCCGCTCCCAGTGCCAGACAAACCCTGGTCTAACATTTCTATGGACTTTGTTACCGATTTGCCACCATCCCAGGGGTGCACTGTCATCTGGGTGGTGGTGGATCGGTTCTCTAAAATGGGTCATTTCATTCTGTTGAGAAAACTGCCATCAGCGGAAGAATTGGCTGATCTGTTTATCCAGCATGTGGTTCGTCTCCATGGTATTCCTGATGAGGTGGTATCCGACAGGGGGGTACAATTTGTGGCTAAGTTTTGGCGAGCTTTCTGTTCAAAATTAGAAGTTAAATTGTCCTTTTCTTCTGCCTTTCACCCTGAAACCAATGGGCAGACAGAGAGGATGAATCAGGAGCTGATCCAGTACCTTCGTCTCTTTATGGGTGCATTCACACGAACGTATTTTTCCTCCGCGTCCGATCCGCAACTTTTGCGGACCGGTCGCGGATCCATTCATTTCAATGGGGCCGCAAAAGATGCGGACAGCACACTGTGTGCTGTCCGCATCCGTTGTTTCGTTCCGCGGCGACGCAAAAAATATAGAGCATGTCCTATTCTTGTCCGTGAGCACGGACAAGAATAGGCTTTCTCTATATAGCGCTGGCCATGTGCGGTCCGCAAATTGCGGAACGCACATGGCCAGTATCCGTGTTTTGTGGATCCGCAATTTGCGGACCGCAAAACACTTACGTTTGTGTGAATGCACCTCTGACTGTCAGCATCAGTGGGCCTCATATCTCCCGCTAGCTGAATTTGCTATCAACAATCACACTAGTTTATCAACACTCACATCACCCTTTTACTATAATTATGGTTTTCATCCCAGGTTTTCTTTCTCGTCGTGTTCTGTTTCTGATAATCCTCGGGCAGAATCTATAACTAACCAACTGTGCACAGTGTGGTCACGAGTTCAGCAGAACTTGAAAAAATCACAAAGCCAAATGGTCCACCATTCCAGGAATAAACATACTGTCTCTGAAACTTTTGTTGTGGGTGATAAAGTCTTGTTGTCTACTAAAAACCTCAAATTGAAAGTCCCATCTCTGAAATTTGCTCCTAGGTTCATCGGTCCTTTTGTCATAACTCATGTGTTTAATCCGGTATCTTTCAAGGTTGCGTTGCCCCCTGAATGGCGGGTCCACAATACTTTTCATAAAAATCTGCTAAAGCGCTATGTTGACCCTGTTGTACCCCTCCCTGACCCTTCCTCTCCGTCTGTTGTGGATGGAGATCTAGAGTATGAGGTAGACAGGGTTCTGGACTCTAGGTTGGTGAGGAATTCCCTTCAGTACCTCATCCATTGGAAGGGATTCGGTCCAGAAGATAGATCTTGGGTCCCTGCTAGGGATGTGCATGCACCCCGCTTAGTGAGATTGTTTCACCAGAGTGATCCTTCTAAACCATCTCTGAGTTCTAAGGGTCCGGAGGCCCCTCCTGGAGGGGGGATACTCTCTAGTGTATTTTCAGTCTTCTGGTTGTCGGCTCAGGGGTTAGCCTGAGCGGGCAATAGGCAGGGAAAGGGGTTGGGATTAAGCTTAGGGATCACTACCCCTTATCTGTGTATCCCAGCCCTGACAATAACATTTTCATTTGCATAGCCTAGTGTTATAAATTCTATGAAACTACTGTTGGGTCAAAGTGCTCACTACACTCCTTAAAAATTCCTTGGGAGGTGTAGTTTCCAAAATGTGGTCACTTTTTGGGGGGTTTCCACTGTGGGGGTACCTCATGGTCTCTTTAAATGCAACATAGTACCCAAAGACCATTACAGCAAAATCTGCCCTCCAAAAACCATATGGTGCTCCTTGCCTTCTGAGCCCTGTCCTGTGCCCATACAGCAGTTTACGACCCCATATGGGGTGTTTATGTAAACTGCAGAATCGGGGTAAGTGATATTGAGGTTTTATTCGCAGTGTTACAGGAAAAGGGTATTAACCCTTTCACGACCGGAGGTTTTTTCGGTTCTGCATTTTCGTTTTGCGCTCCCTGCCTTCAAACAGCCATAACTGTTTTATTTTTCTGTTCACATAGCTGTATGAGGGCTTGTTTTTTGCGGGACAAGTTGTACTTTCCAACGCCACCATTTAATATTACATATGGTGTAGTGGGAAGCGGGAAAAAAATTCCAAATGGGGTGAAATTGCAAGAAAACCGCTATTCCGCTACAGTTCTACGGGTTTCTTATTTACAGCGTTCGATGTGCATTAAAACTGACCAGTTACTTTCATTCTACTGGTCAGTATGAATCCGGCAATACCTAATATGTATAGTTTTTCCTGCGTTTAGATGGTGATAAAATAATTAGAAAGTTGCCCTTTTTTTTTTTTTTTTTTCCTTGTCATATCTTGACCCCTATAACTTTTTGGTATTTATGTGTACAGAGCTGTATGGGGGCTCATTTTTTGCGGGGCGGTCTGAAGTTTTTATTGATACCATTCTGGGGTGTGTATGACTTTTTGATCACTTTTTATTTAATTTTTTTTAGAAAAAAAAAGGGACAAAAAACTGCGAATCGCCATTTGGACGCTTTTTTCCGCCACACAATTCGCCGTATTGAAATTTTTTTTTTATATTTTAAAAGTACGGGCGTTTTCGGTCACGGTGATACCCATGATGTCTATATTTATTGTTATTTAGGTATTTATTTTTTACTTATACGGAAAGGGGGGTGATTTGAACTTTTATATCTTTTTTATTTTTTATATATTTTTTAACATTTTTTTTTAATTTTTCTGTGATTATTTTAAAGCTCAAATATCATCTGATCTATTGTGTTTTGTTTTTTTTCTTTATGAGCAATCATGGATTTACTAGATGCAGTTAAAACCATGAATTGCTCATTTCTTATCCTGGCCTGCCATCTAGTGGCCAGAATAAGAATTGCAGTTTGAAAACTGTAATCCTCACCAGCGAGGATTACAGTTTTCATATGGTGTACAGACGCCCCGATTGGCCAATCGGGGTGTCTGTACACCATATGAAAACTGTAATGTACACCACCCGGAACTGTAATGTACACCACCCGGAAGCGTGGGCTTCCGGGTTAGAAACAGCAGAGACTTGCCGGCCATGACGCCCGCCGCACCCGCGAGCGGGCGTCATGTCCCCGCACCGCCCGCGCGCCGTACATGTACGGCGGCGGTCGGGAAGGGGTTAAAATGGAAAACCTGTAAAAATAAGTGACATTTTTAATTTTCACCTCTATTTTGCTTTAATTCCTGTGGAACACCTGAAGGATTAAAAACATTTCTAAAATCAGTTTTGAATAAATTGAGGGATGTAGGTTCTAAAATGGGGTCATTTATGGGTGGATTTTAATTAAAGGGGTATTCCCATCTCACAACTGTAGTTTGTATAGTTAGATATAGCCATACCAATATTATTACTAATAGGAAGTATTCATATAAAATGTACCGTTTAGAAGATTTTCCTATTTGTATATCCATTGTCCCACACACATCAGTCAGGCTGTTGCCCCTGGTTACGACCACCGTGCCCATGTAGTGGTGGTGGCCGGCTTGCTCTTGTTCAAACCCGCTCTGAGGTAACTGCTGTATTGTGAACGCACATTACATGAGCATGAGGAGACACATCTTAGGGTTGTAGTGTTTTTGTCTGTGTTTCCAAAACACAGAGAAACGGATCCTGTTCCAAGATCAATTCATCTCTATGGAGCAGGATCCGTTTATAAAGTCTGCGTTTTAGACGGATCCTGACCAGACATGAAAGTACCATAAGATGTGTCTCCTCATGCTCATGAAATGTGCGTTCACAATACATCAGTTACCTCAGAGCGGGATTGAAAAGGAGCAAGCCGACCACCACTACTACATGGCCGCGGTGGTCGTAACTAGGGGCAACGGCCTGACTGATGTGTGTGGGACAATAGATATACAAATAGGGAAATCTTCTAAACGGTACATTTTATATAAATACATTCTATTAGTAATAATATTGGTATGGCTATATCTAACTATACAAACTACATTTGTGAGATGGGAATACCCCTTTAAGTTCCTCAACATGACTTCAAAATTAAATTGGTCCTTAAAGTTGATTTTGGAAATTTTCTTAAACATGTAAAATATTGCTTCTAAAATTCTAAGCTTTATAATGTCCTAAACAATAAAATGACATTACCCACATGATGCCAGCATAAAGTAGACATATGGTGAATGTTAAAGGGGTAATCTGGGTTTAGAGCCAAACCAAGACATATCCCCATCTTCACCCCTCTGGCCCCATTGCAGGGGCGTCGCCAGGTCAAAACATTCGGGGTTTGATCTATCTATCTCTATCTACCATGTTTCCACAAAAATAAGACAGGGTCTTATTTCTTTTTTTTTCTCTGGAAAAAGGGTTAGGGCTTATTATTGGGGTAGGTCTTATTTTTGCCCCCACTGAACATATATGTCATTTTTGACCCCTCTGAATATATACTGGTATGTCATTTTTTTGCCCCAGGCCCCTGTGCACACACAGACAAAAAATATACTTACCTTCACTCTGCTCCAGACTTCTTCTTCTCACCCAATCTTGTCATCCGGTGTGCGCTGCGTCATCCCGTCAACCAGCGTGATCCCGCAAGACCCGGCGCTGAGGTCACGTCTCGCGGGATCATCACAGGGGAGACGTCTTGCAGCACCGGATAGGGTATGGGTATAGGTGTGTGTGTAGGTAACTAACTGCGCAGCGATGCATACTATGGTACGCAGCATTGTGCAGGTAGAGCCACCAGCAGAGAGGTCCTGACTGGCCATTAAAATCACTTGCGGAGCTGTACCCCCCCCCCCCCCCTCCACCGACGGACCCGGACCGTAACCCTATTCTGTGTATCTATAATGTACCTAGGGCTTATTTTTGGAGTAGGACTTATATTTTAAGCCTACTGCAAGAACAGGGCAAAATAGCACTAGGACTTATTTTTGGGGAAACACAGTAGGTCTATCTATCTATCTATCTATCTATCTATCTATTTATCTCATATCTATCTATCTATCTATCTATCTATCTATCTATCTATCTATCATCTCCTATCTATCTGTCTATCTATCTATCATCTATCTATCTGTCTATCTATCTATCTATCTATCTATCATCTATCTATATCATATCTATCATCTATCTATCTATCATCTATCTATCTATCTATCTATCTATCTATCTATCTATCTATCTAATGTCTATCTATCTATCTTTCTATCTGCCTGTCAGTCTATCATCTATCTGTCAGTCTATTTCATGTGTACTTTGTTTATCTCCATTTGTAGGGCAGTTCCGGTCTCTCCTTATACAGACCTGTTCACACTGACTTCACCTGACAATACTTGTTATCAGTTGTACTCACAGTCATGAAGGTCATAAAGTTATTAATATCTCACAGCAACTGTTCTGTGAAATGCTCTGTCATCCTCTGGTTGATACATAGTAGACCGATTATAATGAGCTGATACTTTGTAAATATGTGCATTTCCCCCCACCTCTTTATGCATGAATTATAAGATACATCCTAAAGCCTCATTCACACATCCGTGTCCATGCTCACATCCGTGAGCAGGTGGTCAGTGATGCATCCGTGAAGCTGTCCGTGAAGGATCCGTGTTGGGTCCGTGTGTCTGTTTTTTGCTGAGGCTTAACATATCTGTTACTGGGAGGAGAACAATTCTGTTGCTTGGGAAACTTTGCAGCACTGAACATAGTTTTGGCTTTTGGCTTCATACATTTGCCAAGTGACCCCTCCTCAGATGAATTACCCCCTATCAGTCTACAGTATGCTGACTATTAGAAGCTCAGCATGAGCACATTGTAACTACTCTCTAGAAACGTGGCATGAGAGTCGATTTTTTAAAATATGGTAATAGGATGCTCAGAGCACTGAGGGTGGGGCTGAGGGTGGGCCCCAGCCCTTCGGTGCACCAAAGTTCCACCCTCCTTTACCTGGTAGACAGACAGGGCCAGGGGTTTGTATTCTGGTCTCATCTGGTCCGGTAATTTTGCCGCCAGAATTTCAGCGCATGCTCAGTAAGGCATATTATTCCCGAACAGCACAAAAACTGTACTGCGCATGCGCCATGTCTGGCATGGTGCAACTGGAAGTGAAGTGCCTTGTTTCAATGTTAAGGCTCTTCACTTTCAGGTGCAGTGTGATGTTGACGCATGTGCAGTACGGGTATTCTGTACTGTGCAGGAACAAAATGCCTTACTGAGCTTGCGCCAAAATTCTGCTTCATGTCAAAGTGTATTGATGTGACTGTATTGATGATACAGAAGATGAGCCCCAAGAATAATTCTCTCTGGTGAGTCCAAGGATCCCAAATCTCACACTGGTGAGAAGAGGGAGGGAACTTTGGTGCACCGAACAGCTAGGGCCTGCCCTCGGTGATCTGAGTATCTCATTAGCATATCCTAAAAAGTTGATTTTTCTGCCACATGCATCCATGGATTTAAAAGCCAAAATGTGTACAGCATGTTGGGTATCTAAAGATGACGCCTGGATGGAGAGGAGTGAGCGCTATAGCTGCTGGGCGTATGCTGTGTAAAGGCAATGTCCATGATCGGTGATAATGCCAATCATGGACATTTAACCCCTCAGATCCAATGCCTGCAACAGCAGCCCAAAGTTCCATTGGAACATAGAGATTTTCCCATAGGCTACACTATTAAATCATTGCAGTTTATGGGAGGAGCATGTTCAAGTCCCCTAAGGAAAACAAACATCATAGGTACCACCACGTCCCAAAATGCCCATAGTATGGAAAGGTTTAAAAAATAGTTATTTCATATGGTGAATGTGAATGAAGGGGGAAAAAAAAATCAAAAAAGGCGTATTAGCCTTTTTTTTTAGTTTCACCTCCCAAAAATGTAAATAAAAAGTTATAGAAAAGTCATATACGACCTAAAATGGTATAAATAAAAACTACAGATTGTCCCACAAAATTCTCTTAAAGCTCTCACTTAGCTCCCTAGACATAAATATAACAAAAACTTATGGGTGGGCCAAAATGTGCTGATATTTTTTTTTTTCAGTATTAAAACACAAGAAAAACTATATAAATGTGGTATCACTGTAATCATACCGACCAGTAGAATGAAAGTAACATGTCAGCTCTACCAAATAGGGGACACCCTAGGATTTTGTCAAAATGAATCTCATAAAAACTAAAATTGTGGAATTGTGTTTTTTTTCCCCTAATTCCGCCACATTTGGGATTTTTTTTCCAGCTTCCCAGTACATTGTATGCAATATTAATAGATGCCATAAGAAGAAGGGCAACTTGTCTCGAAAAAATAAATCCTCATATGTCTATGTGAAAGGAAAAATAAAAAAGTTATGGCTCCAGGAAGGCAGGGAGTAAAAAAATGAAAAGCAAAAATGGTAAATCATTGTATCTTGAAGCTGACAGCGTCCCTTTAACAAAGTTATACCATTGGCATTGAAGAGGCATACTTTTGTGTCCAGAATGGAACCAGAGGCAGCCACTTGCCCAGAGCGGGGGGAGTGATAGGCTAAATGGACAGTATATTGCCAATAAAATTTAAAACAACAAGAACCTCTTCTCTGCTCTACAGCTTCAGGTCTGTGTCAATGGGGTCTAACTCTGCCGGTCATTGCTTCTATCTCCTCTGTCTGTATATTTCCCTTTGTCATTCACCATCTCCAGATACACTTGGCATTCCATGGAGAAAACTCACCTCACCCGCCACCAGCAAACATGGCTATCACCTGCCAACCTTGAACTGGAGAGAGATAAGATATCTGATGTTTATTGGTACAATTATTTCTTATAGCAAAATCCAGCGAGACATCATTGTGTCCATCAGTGGATGACCAAATAATATATGGAATAAAGTATCCCTGCAGTAATGTTGCTGGAGGCGCATTAAAGGGGGTACAGTATCTGGTACAGAAAATCTGTTTTTCAGAAACCCTATCAAAAAGTTGAAAATGAATCTATTGGGGCTCTTCTTTGGGGCAGAGATCATGAAGAGCGCTCTGGAGGACCTGGTTCTGGAGGACATCTTTGCACGACACTGATTTAATGAACAGAACAATGCAAAATTTTAGATTGCTATATCAAAAAAGGATTGTCCAAAGCAGAGTCTCCCTTTATTTATCTATCTACAGCTAGAGAACCCTGTTCTAGCACCCTACCAGGACGCGCTTGCTGTGGTTGGAGAAGTGCACCCTTTCATCCCCTTGGGGTACACCCTGTTTTTTGGGGGGCTCCTTCCTGGTGGTGTCTGGTGTACTCTTGCTGTTAGATGAGCAGCAGGGTGCAAGGCAGGAGAACAGGCGGCTGGGGTCGGATATGCAGACAAATGACCAGGCCGACTTGATTAAACCAAAATATCTGAGTGAATGATGGGTGGCACAGTACAAGTTCTCAGGTATATCACAGATTAGGCTTTTCCCAAGGATGGTGGTTACAATGATGATCCTCCCTGAGTCCTTTTCTATACATACAAGCAATCTTTCCAATTGACCAAAGGAGTGAAATTTCCTTCTCAATATCTCTGCAATGCCCAACTGCAGGGTGCAGTCCTTCATCAGATGGCCAGTCCATTTCAGCAGTATGGCAGGCGCCCGAAGTAATATAACCCAAACCACATGCAGTGAAGTCTACAGCCATAAAAGTGTGTTACCTTCACCGGCTTTTCTGTCCATGCTACTCCGTTCCTATACATATACATAGTAAAGTTACATCCATTACTTTTACCACAGGGGGTGCATTTTCAGGATAAATTAACCCTTGTTTAACAGTAAACATTTTGACAACTTTAGCAGTGAACCATCAGGTCACTACATATCTACCTATCTATTGATGGCCACCACAGAAGGACAGTTTTTGGGGCAATATATTGTGCTTTAGCGTGGTATATGGTTCTGATGGGACGGTATTTTGCACTATGGTACTGCTGACGCCACCTACTTGTGTTTCCCCATCTTGGTCAGTTTGGACCGACCTACAACATGGAGCCACTTTTAGGTTTTTTTTCTAGGGCCACTTTTAGTTCCTAGTCCACCCCTTGTACTACAGCCACAATCATTACCGCTATTACCACTATCACTATTATAGGTATGTGTGGCCCTCAAGGTGCCTTAGCTTAGACCACTGTCTAGACTAGACTGGACTGGAACTGCTGCCCTTCCCTTTTAGTAGGAAGCAGGGCTGGCTCACTTCCTCCCAAAGGGGGAGAATAGAATGATGAGTTCCATTCTAGCTAAGTATCTGTCTCTCTCTCTGCTATATACGCTGCCACCTGCTGGTGGATCAGGCACATTACATGTACAAAACAGTTGCATAACAATAATATCTATGCACACTTGTGAAAAACTTGAAAATAAATACAAGATTGACATTGGTGTTAGCAATAAAAGACAGTAGCATGGTGAAAGATAAGTAATATCACTCCAGGGTATTACAGATGACAGTGTCCAGTGATGATAAGGCATATTATTTGGTAACAGCATTAAACTATTTTTCAGTCATTGTATGGTAGTGTTATTTAGTCATGGCATGGTGGTATTATCCAGTGATACAATAGTGGCATCATTTAGTTAAAGTATGGTGGTATTACCCAGTGATTATAATGGGTATTACATACTGTAGTAAGCAGGAACACACTGCCAATGAGGCAAGGTGAAGCAACTGCTTCAGTGGGGGCAGAGGCAGGGCCATGGAGAATGAGCGCTTTCATTGGGGAAGAGCTCATTTCTCCATATTCAATTGTATGGCTATCCTCAGTACGCATCCTGACAACATCGCATCCTGGCAGCCTCATGAAGGTAAGTATATGAGTTTATTATTTTTATTTGGCAGCATGCTGTTGGGCCAATATGGGAGGCATTATTATAACTGGGGGAGCACAACGGGAGCATTGTTTCTACTGGGGGCACTTTGTACTGGCACACATAAGGGAGCATTATTTGTACTGGCACACATTAAAGAGGGGGCACATTGAGGGCACTAAGGGGGTATATTTTTTGTACTGGCGCACATTATAAGGGGGCATTTTGCACTAGCACACATTATAAGGGGGGTACTATGAGGACATTGTTTCTACTGGGGACACCAAAAGTGGTTATTTTTTGTACTAGCACCCATTGTAAGGAAGTATTTTTTCTATTGGCACACAATATAATGGGAATTTTTGTACGGGTACACAATATAAGATGTATTTTTTGTACTGGCATGCATTTTAAGGGTGCATTTTTGGTACTGGCACAAGTTATAAGGGGCATTTTTGTACTGGCACACACTAAAAGGGGTTATTTTCTGTAGTGGGTGACATAAGAGGGTATTTTTGTAGTGGTACAAATTTTGAGGGACATTTTTTGTACTAGCACAAATTAGGGCAATTTTTTTCTACTAGCACACATTATATGGGGGATTATTTACTACTGGGGGGCATTATGGTGGGCTTTATTACTACGGGGGGACTTAGGGGAAGATGGGGAGGATGATGGAAGCGTAGGAAACTAAGATGTCTGCAGAGACGAGAGATGGATGAAAGAAGTAATCATGGTGGTCTGGTCCTAATGGAGAAGATGAGGAAAGAGAACATCTACATCAGAGGAGACATCACTGGATGTAAGAGGTATGTGCCGCTGTATTACCCTGTATGTTTTTTAGCATGTTTTCCCAAGTATGCCTTTAACAGTAGGATTGGAGGGAAGAAGTCAGGTTGAGAATTTACCATGGGGGTGCCATTTCAATTTTTGCCTCAGGCAGCAAACAGGCTAGGTACACCCCTGATAGGAACAGCATTAAACTATTATTCAGTCCCAGTATGGCGGTATTACCAAGTGATGGTATAGTGGTATTATTTAGTAACAGTATGGTGGCATTATTCGCTGCGATATTAGTCGGTCACTGTAGTTATAGTGCTTATTATTATTTGGGGTTAGGGCTAATCGATGTACACTGGTTCCAGTTTCTGATAATGCATAGTGTGCCCTGTATTCCCCAATGCCTCCAGCGTGCACTTAAAGAGGACCTTTCACGGTTTTGAATTACTGTAGATAAATACCTCTTGTCCCGGGGTACCCCCCGCTGATGCTGCCACTCTGCCTAGTTTTTTAAAATACAGCTCCTACTCCCCGCTGTGACCGCCTGTAGTTTTCGCGCTCAGTATGTAAATACTGAGCATCGGTACAGGGAGGAGGAGACGCCGGCATTTTTCAATGGGCGTCTCCTTCTCCCTGGCTGTGCCGCGATCCAATCACAGCGGAGAGCGTCACAGCCAGGGAGAAAAAAAAACCTCACCTCCTCCCTGGCTGTGACGCTCTCCGCTGTGATTGGATCGCGGCACAGCCAGGGAGAAGGAGACGCCCATTGAGAAATGCCGGCGTCTCCTCCTCCCTGTACCGATGCGCGAAAACTACAGGCGGGCACAGCTGGGAGTTGGAGCTGTATTTTAAAAAACTAGGCAGAGTGGCAGCATCAGCGGGGGGTACCCCGGGACAAGAGGTATTTATCTACAGTAATTCAAATCCGTGAAAGGTCCTCTTTAAAAAAAAAAAAGAAGATAATTATTTTTATAGCGCCACAATTGATAATCAGTCGTAAATAATGGTCCTATTTTACTATATTATCTCCTCCTTCATTAACACTGGTCCGTTATAGTACGAGTGCTGAGAAACAACCCAATCATGGCCAATACCTGGTAAAGAAGAACTCCCGCAAAAAAAAATTTTTCTCTGACCTGTTAGAAAGGTGCATGATATAATCTGTAGTGATTGTCATTTTCTTGTCAGTGACTGTTTCTGTGAGTAAAAACCTCTCTTCTTATTGTAGCTGGGTCATGTGACCAACTCCCTGACCTCCAAGTGACCCAGGACAGAAAGCCAGTAACTGCTCTATTCATTCCTATGGGAGCCTCACTTTCAGTCTCATAGGAATACATAGAGAATTAGACTTCCTGTCCACACATAAGTCTCTGTGTGAGTTGGTGGGTCTAATTCCTAGTCACATGACACAGATAAGAAACTTCAGGATGATATAAGTCAAAAATTCAGACACTGGTAAGAAAATGACATTCACTACAGATTATATCATGTACATTTCTAGCAGGACATAGAATCAAATTTTTGTCGGGAGTTCTTCTTTAATGTGCCTTCGACGGGGGTGAACTCAGTGCCTCGGAAAGCGTGAACTGTAAATACCGCCCTGCCTATGAACACGGTTGAACCTGAGCTATTCCAAGAAAACAGGTCTCATTCTGTCCTCACGCTGTTCGTTTCATAACACTTTGTTTTTTTTTTATTGCTTATTACTAGCGCCCTTAAGTCATCACTTCTGTGGCAGTGAAAGAACATAGAAGTTTGACCTGGGAAAGTAACTACACATGCTGTCAATTTAGGTCAATGATTAATAAAGTCGCCAAACCTTTCACCCTATGCATGGCACAAGTGAAGTCATAAAGTGAGTGTCAAGCTTTCTGCTTCCGCTGTGTTAGATAATCGCTGATAGGGCTTGTTGTACACGCTTTCACCTAGTGGAAAAGGATCTTCTTCTGTATTATCTGCATCATTTGTAACTTTTTTTTTTCAAATAAAATTTTTATTAAAATTGATTCTAATTCAAAAGGCTTGTATATTTTCTTAGTAAATGAAGTGGCATTGCTATGTTATATGGCTAGGATATGCCATGCCATTTTAATGATTAAGTGTCTGACCTCCAGAACCCACTCCAATCCCAAAATCAAAGAGAAGGATGACCTCTGGCGGACCTCCTTCACAGTGGCGCTACTTTTCTTAAAAACATAATAATAATCTTTGGGGGACATTTATTAAACTGAAATACGCTTATATTAGGCGTATTTCAAGAGCAGATGGATGTGCAAGGGTCAGTTGCGGCGCTATCTGTGACTTCTCCCTGCTCACGCCAGGTCTAAAATTGTGGGCGTGACGTGGGCGGGGAAGGGGACTGACTTATTTATCATTTTCTACGCCTGTTTTAGGGATAGAAAATGGTCTAAATTTAAGATAGCTTGGAAGTTGTCTTACATTTAGAACAGGCACTGGAAGCCCCAAACTTATAGAAAGGCATGCGCCTCTTCATAACTTTGGCGGATCCTTCGCCAGCTATGGGGCTTTATTAAGACCGGCGTCTAAAATTCTGGTCTTAATAAACGTTCCCCCTTTATTTATATAGCGTTAGTGTTGAGTGAATCAAATTATCCGAAGTGGACTTCGATCCGAATTTCAGGAAACATTTGATTCATCACAAAGCCGAATCTCCTCGCAGTTCGTGGTAACAGATTAATTTTTCCTAAAAGGGTGGCTGAAAATTAAAAAAAATTATACTCACCTCATTTACTTGCTCATGGAGAGGCCGTCCACTCCCGTCTTGATGGAAGAAGATCCGCCAAAGGACCTGTGGCAAACGTGATCACGCTGGGCACGCGCGGTGATGTCATCACGCATCAGTGGACAGCCTTTCCGCAAGCATCTGAGGGGTTAAATGACGGGGGCGGCATGATCTCCATGCAATGGAAACTGATACGTGACAAAGTAATTCGTTTCAAATCAAATTTCTTATCGAAGTTCGGCAAAGAAGCCAATGCGAATTTTTCTAAACTAGTCAACATATTCCACATCACTTTACAATCAGGGGGATCAAGTGCAAACAGAGTCATAAATGACATAGCAGCATACAGGTCAACAACTAAAACAAGAGGAATGAGGGCCCTGCTTGCAAGAGCTTACAATTAGAGATGAGCGAATCATCCAAAATTTGCTTCGCCGAATATTCGTCAAAGTTTTAACAAGATTCGAACGAACACGAATCTATTCGACGAAGCTGCGTACAAATTATACGTTATTATGTGGTGTTTTGCGAACATTTGCACACTAATAACGAATGTACAGTTGTTAAAGGTATGCAACTTATGTGAACAGTGCGCACGAATCCTTCGCGTACTATTGCTTTTTTCCAGTTCTGAGAGGGCATATCTACACTTTCCCGCTCTTGCGGGGGCGGAACGTCATTTTCCCGCCGTACGCAGAATGCATAAATTTACTTACGTATCATACGTATCTTACATATAGTTAGCGGTCAAATTTTTGCGTACGTTTACGAGTAATACAAAGCGAATGCGGCAAAATTCGGATTCGCTTCGGAGAAGAAAATTTCCAAGATTCGATACGAATCTACGAAGCAGCGAATAGATTCGCTCATCTCTACTTACAATCTTGAGGAGATAGGGGTGACACAAAAGGTACGAAAGTGCATATTTTATACAATGGTCTGGCCATCTTAACACAATGCGGGAGTAGATATAAGGCCACACAAGCCAGTTCGGATTACGGTGGATGTTAATCCACCATGCAGGGAACTACGACATAGCTCCAGTCAAGTGAATGAGGTGTCACCAAGTGTAGTGAGAGGAGTGGAGTGGAGAAACACAGCCTAAACAGAAACAATGTTGCAATTTCAGTCTGCCATAGCATTTTATAGAGTTTCAATACAAGTCTATGGGAACGGCTAAGCAGTTTTTCCAGACATAAATAAGTATTTAGACGTAAACATCAGAGCTGAACCAGACAATCAAAAGTTGTGTGTGTTTTTTCCCTCCAAAACATTGTGTTGTCCCTTTTAGTAACGGCCCCAGCCCACGGGCATAAGCGCTCTGTGCCTGTGCTGCAGACCACAAATAGAGGTCCTCAATGCACAGGCACTAGCCATGTGCACATCGTTTGCGGACCCACTGACATGAATGGGTACGTGATCCTCAATATATGGCCAAATATAGAACATGTTCTTTTTGCAGTGTGGAGGCACGGATCGGTAGCCCATATAAGTGCTTCGTAGTGCTTCCATGGGTTACCGATCCGCAAAATATAGGTGAAATCCTATCTTTGGCCATATATTGTGGATTGTGGACCCATTCAAGTCAACAGGTTTGCATACGTAACCAGGGGTGCACCTTGTCTTTCTGCTACCTGAGGCAAAAACTGAAAGGGCGCCCCCACTCCCCCAATGCCAATCTCTTCCCTTCAGGCTATGGCTCTTCCTCTGCCCCCTCTTGCCCTTACCTGGTGCCGCCTGAGGTGATCGTCTCAACTGACCTCATTGGTGGTGCACCCCTGTCCGTACCACAGAATAAACACGGCCAGTGTACATATATTGCAGACCGCCCATCTACGGTTCGCAATATGGGCACTGAGCCAGTATGCTCGTGGATATGAACTGTCTCTCATATTAGCTATCTGTGTATTAACCCTTTCTGCAGTGCAGATATAGTGTACTGCAATGCAGATATACAGTAGTGTAATAACAGTTCCCACAACAGCATTACTCACAGTGCAAGTTAACCCTTCAAAGTGCACTAAAGTAGAGAGTTGATGACTTTGCATAGCAGCAATAGGGACAAATGTCCACAAGTGTCCACATTCCAAAGTACCCTTGCTCCAGGGCAATACCTACATTTTGGGTGCAATATTACCAATACATGCTTCTCAGACCTATAATGGCAAAAAGACTAAAATATACATTCAGTTGCCTGAAAATTGTAGATTGGTGACCAGTTCAATATAGGTACTTTGTATGACAAAGCTGCCCATGAGCAAAGCACTGACGTGGGACTGGATGACAAAAAAGATTTCCAGGTTTCTGAGTATTTAACTTTATGCTGACTGTACTGAGGGCAGCATAAATTAGTGATAGAAATGTTGATTTCAGCGGTGTGTCACTCATGAGCTAAAAGTGAGTGGTTGCTGAGAACCAACATCACAACCATTGCAGCCCAGGCCTTGAAAAGAGTCAAATCTACCTGAGAAGAGTCATGGTTATTCATAATCTTCTGCTCTCCCCACCCATCTCCTGCGCTCCCCACCCATGATTGGCAGTTCTCTCCTAGAGAGAAAGGGAGAAAACTAGGTAGAAGCCTGTCAGTGATCATCAGGTGGGCAGGGAAAGCAGGAATTCATGAATAACCATGACTCTTCTCATGAAGATTTGACTCTTTTCCAGGCCTAATCTGCAATGTTTGTGATGTTGGTTCTCGGCAACCACTTACTTTTAACTTATAAATGACAGACCGTTGAAATCAACTCATCTGTCTCTACTTTATTCTGCTGTTAGTATGGGCAGCATAAAGGTGATGACAGGTTCCCTTTAAATAACATCCCCTTTTTTCTGTGTATGATGTTCAGTTTTTACCATTAGCTTGTGTTTTGCCAGGATTTTTAGGGGTTTTCCAATGAACAGCATTTATCACCTACTCGCAGAGGTTGGAATGACTTTGATTATACATTAATCAAAGTGAGTTCAACCTCTGGGAACCCCACCAATCATGACAATGTGGGGGGGTCCTGAGTCGCCTTTGTGAACAGAGTGCATGTGTGGTCATACTCCATGTACTCGGCTATCTCCGTTCTCGTGATCGACGTCTGTCTCAGTGGTGCAGCCCCTTGTGATCATAGATCTATCCTGTAGACAAGGGATCAATATTGTTTATGGGAAAACCTCTTTAAAGGGGTTCTCCAGGAATTAAGAAAATGAAAATACTTCAGTATTACTTTATTATAAATATTTCCCCAAATACCTTTCATTAGCTATTATGGCTCGTTTTGTCTGGAGAGCAATCAATAGGAATAATAAAATGGCCGCCTACCTATTAGTATATAAAGAACCTGTTCTAATCATACAGTAGCACAAGTTACTTCACAACACTGAACTAAAGAGCTGCCTCATCCTCCTCTCTGCTCTCCTACTTGTCAGGGATTATGATCCTGAATACAGATGATAAGATCTTCAGCTGAATCTCTGTATGAATGGAGTTCATGAGGAGACATGAAGCACAGAGAGGAGGTGGGGATGTAGTAATGAGCAGCAGCACTTGTATGCAGTCTACATTACCACAGTCTGTTCATCCTCTGTCCTGTCTCCTCATAAACTCAGCTGTATTCAGGATCATAATCCCTGACAAGCAGAGCAGAGAGGAGGATGAGGCAGCTCTTTACCTCAGTGTTTTGAAGTAACTTGTCCTCCTGTGTGATTAGGACAGGTTCTGTGTGTTCATATAGGACGGCAGCCATTTTGTTTTTCCTAATGATTGCTTTCTAGACAAAACGAGCCATTATAACTAATGAAAGGTATTTGGGAATATATTTATAATAAAGTAATATTTAAGTATTTTCATTTTCTTAATTCCCGGAGAACCCCTTTAATCTCCTGGGAAACAGGTAGAAGTTGAATGTTACAGATAGAAAAATAAGATGATTAAAGGGTTATCCCACCTAAAAAAGAAAAGAAATGAATATCAGATATCATATATAGTAGAACATGACAACCTCTTTCTAACAAAGCTAGAACCAGTCCTGTACCTCACATGGATCCAGAGAACATTCATTGCTCCAATTGCTCTGCTAAATTTAGTTCAAGCTGATAGCTCAGGGGCTGTTCCCATGGGTCGTGCCTTGTAACTGTCACAGCTTCTAACAGAAGATATGGCTGGTGGCAGCTGAAGGATGGAAATGAGCACGTGTGTCCACCTCAGCAAAGTGGACAGAAAAATGAGAAAATAATAAACAGCAGGTGGTGCTATACAGATACATTATATCAGATTTATCAGAATTATGCGCAATTACAAAAATATTTTGATCCTGGTGCTTGTTTGAAAAAATGTAGAATATTTCTTTGCGGGGCAAACCCTTACTGCCAGAAACACATTGGGGGGTCATTTCTGTGCAGATATAGGCCACTTTTGTGGCGTATACCTGGCGCTTATTCTGTCGCTGTCCATGGTGTGGCAGAATCTGCGGCTTCTCCCTGCTCAAGCTAGGGCGTGGTGTGGGCGCGGAAGGGAACGGGCCGGCAGCCCCGTCTCATTCTTCCTTTTCTGCGCCTAGAAAATGATCTAAATGTAAGTCAGAAATGAATGGAGGGCGACCACGCACTCCTTCACTTTGCAGGCTCCAGAGGGACCCGCACCTGTCAGACATTGGGGGCATATCCTCGGGTTATGCCCCCAGTCTATGAGATGGGCCACCCCCTTTAACTACAGTAATAGTATGACTGTGTGCAGGGCTGCCATCAGGAATTTCGGGGCCCCCTACAGGCAAATTTCGCGGGCCCCCCCCTTTCGGGTAAACTTTACAGATTGCAAAATGGCTAACTTTTTTTTCTTAACAAGTCGCATCATTGTGTTTATTATCCCTGTACAGTGACATCACTGTGTTTGTTATCCCTGTACTGTGACATCACTGTTTATTATCCCTGTACGGTGACATCACTGTGTTTATTATCCCTGTACTGTGACGTCACTGTGTTTATTATCCCTGTACTGTGACATCACTGTGTTTGTTATCCCTGTACTGTGACATCACTGTTTATTATCCCTGTACGGTGACATCACTGTGTTTATTATCCCTGTACTGTGACATCGCTGTGTTTATTATCTCTGTACAGTGACATCGCTGTGTTTATTATCCCTGTACAGTGACATCGCTGTGTGTATTATCCCAGTACTGTGACATCACTGTGTTTATTATCTCTGTACTGTGACATCGCTGTGTTTATTATCTCTGTACAGTGACATCGCTGTGTTTATTATCCCTGTACTGTGACATCACTGTGTTTATTATCTCTGTACTGTGACAGCGCTGTGTTTATTATCTCTGTACAGTGACATCGCTGTGTTTATTATCCCTGTACTGTGACATCACTGTGTTTATTATCCCTGTACTGTGACATCACTGTGTTTATTATCCCTGTACTGTGACATCGCTGTGTTTATTATCTCTGTACGGTGACATCGCTGTGTTTATTATCCCTGTACAGTGACATCGCTGTGTGTATTATCCCAGTGGGGGAGGTAAGTGGTCTGTGTTTGTGTGTTTGTTTTCTATTTTTCAGGGTCGTGAATGCAGAGGACTACGTCGGATTCGGTGGACTACGTCGGACCAGATTTTTTTTTTTTAATAAAATGGTCAAACAGGGGTCTGGGGGAGTGTTTACTTCAATAAAATGTTTTATACTTGTGTGTGTGTATTTTTTTTTTACAATACTACAGTTTTAGTAATTACGGCTATCTACAGACGTCCCTGATTACTAATACTGGGCTTAGTGCTTGCCGGTATGGCAGGCCAGCACTAACCCCAACATCTATTACCTCGGCACCCACCGCCACCAGGGGTGCCGGGAAGAGCCAGGTACCCGCAGGACCGGACCTTCTAAATTGAGGGTCTGGCTCTGGGGCGGCTGCAGGCTGGTACCATTAGGCTGGGAAGGGCCAATAACCGTGTCTCTTCCCACCCTGGTAGTGCCAGGCTGCAGCTGCTGGTTGTATCTGGCTGGTGAAGGAAAAAAGGGGGGGGACCCCACGCCATTTTTTTACAAAAATAATTAAATAATTTAAAAAAAATGGCGTGGGGTCCCCCCTTTTTTCCTTTGCCAGCCAGATACAACCAGCAGCAGCTGCAGCCTGGCACTACCAGGGTGGGAAGAGACACGGTTATTGGCCCTTCCCAGCCTAATGGTACCAGCCTGCAGCCGCCCCAGAGCCAGACCCTCAATTTAGAAGGTCCGGTCCTGCGGGTACCCGGCTCTTCCCGGCACCCCTGGTGGCGGTGGGTGCCGAGGTAATAGATGTTGGGGTTAGTGCTGGCCTGCCATACCGGCAAGCACTAAGCCCAGTATTAGTAATCAGGGCCGTCTGTAGATAGCCATAATTACTAAAACTGTAGTATTGTAAAAAAAAATACACACAAAGTATAAAACATTTTATTGAAATAAACACTCCCCCAGACCCCTGTTTGACCATTTTATTAAAAAAAAAAAAAAAAAGCTGGTCTGACGTAGTCCACCGAATCCGACGTAGTCCTCTGCATTCACGACCCTGAAAAATAGAAAACAAACACAGACCACTTACCTCTTCCTGCACTGGGATAATACACACAGCGATGTCACTGTACAGGGATAACAAACACAGCGATGTCACAGTACAGGGATAATAAACACAGTGATGTCACAGTACAGAGATAATAAACACAGTGATGTCACAGTACAGGGATAATAAACACAGTGATGTCACCGTACAGGGATAATAAACACAGTGATGTCAAAGTCCAGGGATAATACACACAGTGTTGTCACAGTACAGAGATAATAAACACAGTGATGTCACTGTACAGGGATAATAAACACAGTGATGTCACCGTACAGAGATAATAAACACAGTGATGTCACAGTACAGGGATCGGCGTCTCGTGGCCCCATCAGACTTCAGGTCAGCGTCTTGAGCCCCCATCAGACCTCAGATCAGCGTCTTGTGCCCCCATCAGACCTCAGGTCAGCGTCTTGTGCCCCCATCAGACCTCAGGTCAGCTTAATGTGCCCCATCAGACCTCGGGTCATCTTAATGTGCCCCATCAGACCTCAGGTCAGCTCTTGTGCCCCCATCAGACCTCAGATCAGCGTCTTGTGCCCCCATCAGACCTCAGGTCAGCTCTTGTGCCCCATCAGACCTCAGGTCAGCCATTTCTGCCCCATCAGACCTCAGGTCAGCCATTTCTGCCCCCATCAGACCTCAGGTCAGCAATTTCTGCCCCCATCAGACCTCAGGTCAGCCATTTCTGCCCCATCAGACCTCAGGTCAGCCATTTCTGCCCCCATCAGACCTCAGGTCAGCCATTTCTGCCCCCATCAGACCTCAGGTCAGCCATTTCTGCCCCCATCAGACCTCAGGTCAGCCATTTCTGCCCCCATCAGACCTCAGGTCAGCCATTTCTGCCCCCATCAGACCTCAGGTCAGCCATTTCTGCCCCCATGACCTCACATCAGCCCCCCCCCCAGCCAGCCAGGTGCCCCCCCCAGCCACAAACAGACACAAAAAATACTTACAAACTGCTCCCTCCGGACACTGTCTTCTTCTCCTGCGTGCCTTCTTCTCCTGAAGCAGTGTGATCCCGCGAGACCTGTGACCCAGCGCTGGATCTCGCGGGATCACACAGCCAGCCCAGGAGGAAGCGCAGGAGTCAGAGACCGACGTCATGGGGACGGGACGGCCAGGCCACGGCAGGGTAAGTATTAAAGAACTGTGCGCACTGCGCACTTAGCCAGCTGGCGGCACTTTTTTATCGCCCCCACACATTATCGTGCGGCCCACAGGCCCACATAATGGTGCAGGCCTGCGGCCCACTGGGCAAATGACCGGGCCCCCCCCCCCATGTGTCCTAGAGTCCGGGCCGGGCGGGCCCCATACGGCAGTACCAGTTGTACTGCCCTATCGGCGGGCCTGACTGTGTGAATGTGGACTTAGTTGACCTGGGCCATTTGCCATGTACTGTATCTGGGAAGCTGTGGTTATCATGTACTTGTTCAGAACACTTCCATGCCCAGCCCTGGATTATAAATAAAGTTGGCTGCGTTCGTGATTAATTATTTTTCATGGCTTTGTTATGCTCTGTGCTCTTAGGGTAAGGACACACTCCTGGATGTAGTTTTGGAAGCCAAAGCCATGAGTGAGTTAAAAAACAATTGGAGAAGTCGTATCCGTCTTTTATACTTTCTCTCCTGTTATGATCTATTCCTGATTTTGGCTTCCGAAACTGCATCAGGAATCCTGACCGTGTGACCGTACCCTTATTACTTTAATAGTCCTTAGCAAAAGTTCATTTATCGGACTAATTTACCAGCGGATTGTAACATTTTGTGAGATTCAAACACATTTTGAGAGGGCTCACAGGGCGATGAGCCAATAGTAGACAGGTTATCATACCAAATCACCTATGGCCAGGGGTGTAAAAGGTAACAATGGGGCCCTATAGCAAAACTTATGTGCCCCAATCTAATATGACCATTTTTACCAGAGGGGATAAGGCCTACAGTGATGTCACAATAGCGGAATAACGTGCACAATGATGTCATAATAGTGAGATAAGACACACAGTGATGTCACCATATTGGAATAAGGCATACAATGATGTCACAATAGTGGGATAAAGCACAGTAATGTCACAATCGTGGGATAAGACACACAGTGATGTCACAATAGTGGGATAAGACACACAGTGATGTCACAATAGTGGGATAAGACACACAGTGATGTCACAATAGTGGGATAATGCACACAGAGATGTCACAATAGTGGGATAAGACACACAGTGATGTCACAATAGTGGGATAATGCACACAGTGATGTCACAATCGTGGGATAAGACACACAGTGATGTCACAATAGTGGGATAATGCACACAGTGATGTCACAATAGTGAGATAATGCACACAGAGATGTCACAATAGTGGGATAATGCACACAGCGATGTCACAATAGTGGGATAATACACACAGTGATGTCACAATAGTGGGATAAAGCACAGTAATGTCACAATAGTGGGATAATACACACAGTGATGTCACAATAGTGGGATAAAGCACAGTAATGTCACAATAGTGGGATAATGCACACAGTGATGTCACAATAGTGGGATAATGCACACAGTGATGTCACAATAGTGAGATAATGCACACAGAGATTTCACAATAGTGGGATAATGCACACAGTGATGTCACAATAGTGGGATAATGCACACAGAGATGTCACAATAATGGGATAATGCACACAGCGATGTCACAATAGTGGGATAATACACACAGTGATGTCACAATAGTGGGATAATGCACACAGTGATGTCACAATAGTGGGATAATGCACACAGTGATGTCACAATTGTGGGATAAGACACACAGTGATGTCACAATAGTGGGATAATACACACAGTGATGTCACAGTAGTGGGATAATGCACACAGTGATGTCACAATAGTGGGATAATGCACACAGAGATGTCACAATAGTGGGATAATGCACACGGTGATGTCACAATAGTGGGATAATGCAGACAAGGATGTCACAGTACAGGAATAATGCACACCATAAAAAAGGTCATATGTATGACATCACAAGAAAAAATAATAATGATGTACAGGTATAAAGTAACACTCTGTGCCTTAGCAATCACTAACTGCACCTTATGCCCTAGTCGAGATGGGTCTCCTTAGTGCACCCCTACTTATGACCTATATCAAATATACAATGCATACTACAACGTCTGTGGGGGGCTCCTGACTCTCCCCTGACAGATGATGTTGGGGGGAGTATGGTAGGATTGGTTGTGTTGAATTTCAACAAGTGGTTCTTTTTACTCTTCACAGGGGCGTAGCTATCAGGGAAGCAGGGGAAGCCACTGCTTCGGGGCCAAGGGCAGAGGGGGCCCGGAGCAGAAGCAGAACGGCAGGGTCAGACTGGAGCATCAACAGCATGCAGAGTCCGGCTGCTGCTGTCTCCCTTAGGCTTCATTCACATCACCGTTAAGCCTTTCCGTTCTCCTGCTCCGTTTAGGAGCAGGAGAACGGAAAGGACGGATTCGGCACACAGGGGCGGTCTTGGGCACCACGCATCCTATGCATTTGCGTAGGGCCCCCGGCGTCCAAGGGGGCCCCCACGCTCTTCTCTTGTGCCGGTGCCCAAGACCGCCCGTCCATGCCACTTGCAGGGCCGCACCGCCAATTAGCCAGGTGCGGCGCGGCCCTGCGCACAGATAGGGGCAGAGGGAGATGAGCGCTTCCATTGTGGAAGCGCTCATCTCCATAGTCATCTGTATCGCCGTCCTCAGGACGGCGATACAGATGCCTGTATTATACTGGGGCAGGGGAGGGAGAGGCGTCTCCGCTGCCCGTTCCTCTGATAGGCTGCAGGCACTGGGCCTGCAGCCTATCAGAGGCCGGCTCAGGCGGCGCGATAACGTCATCGCGCCGCCTGAGCCGTACAGCGCGGGACACAGGCCGGAAGAGGCCTGCATCGCATCGCTGCCAGCACCATGGAGGTAAGTATTAGTGTTAATTTTTTTTATTTTTTTTTTTATTGTAGCAGTCACCGACCGGAGCTCAATTGGGGGCACTGGGGGCATTTTACTGGCACATGGGGGCATTTTTACTGGCACATGGGGGCACTGTGGGCATTTTACTGGCACATGGGGCACTGTGGGCATTTTTACTGGTACTGGGGGCAATTTTACTGGCACATGGGGGCACTGGGGGCATTTTTACTGGTACTGGGGCATTTTTACTGGCACATGGGGGCACTGGGGCATTTTTACTGGCACATGGGGGCACTGGGGGCATTTTTACTGGCACATGGGGGCACTGAGGGCATTTTACTGGCACGGGGCATTTTTACTGGCACATGGGGGCACATGGGGGCATTTTTACTGGCACATGGGGGCATTTTTACTGGCACATGGGGGCACTGGGGGCATTTTTACTGGCACAAGGGGGCACTGGGGCATTTTTACTGGCACTGGGGGCACTTCTTACTGGCACATGGGGGCACTGGGGGCATTTCTTTATGGCATGGGAGCACTAGGGGCATTTTTCTGGCACATGGGGGCACTGGGGCATTTCTTACTGGCACATGGGGGCACTGGGGGCATTTCTTACTGGCACATGGGGGCACTGGGGGCATTTCTTACTGGCACATGATTTTGAGGGGGAATCAATGGGGGGAACTTCTGGCGCATTATTGGGGCATTTCTTACTGGCACATAATTTGGGGGGCATCTATGGGTGGGGAGCACTTCTTACTGGCACATTGGAAGCATTATTACTTCTGGGGCACAGTGGGGACACTAGTACTGTGGGGGGCACTATTACTGTGGGGGGCACCCTGGCACAGTATCAGCGCAGTTATTTCTGGGGGAAGTTATGTTCACACTATTACGGGACAGTATTTGCTGGGCGCAGTTATTTTAGGACACTGTGTGCCAATAATTATTGAAGAGCACTATCTGTGTGGTACTAGTGGCACAGTACTGGGGTGGTAGGATGATTTGTCCAGAAGACGGGAGGATGATGGAAAAGCAGTAAACTAAGATTTTTTTCTGTCAAACTGCAGAGATAAGAAATGGCTGAAAAATGGCGTCTGGTCTGAAAGGAGAAGATGAGGAAAGAGAAGATCTACATCAGAGGAGATGTCACTGGATGTAAGAGGTATGGGGCGCTGTATTATACTGGATGTAAGAGGTATGGGGCGCTGTATTATACTGGATGTAAGAGGTATGGGGAGCTGTATTATACTGGATGTAAGAGGTATGGGGCGCTGTATTATACTGGATGTAAGAGGTATGAGGAGCTGTATTATACTGGATGTAAGAGGTATGAGGAGCTGTATTATACTGGATGTAAGAGGTATGGGGCGCTGTATTATACTGGATGTAAGAGGTATGGGGCGCTGTATTATACTGGATGTAAGAGGTATGGGGCGCTGTATTATACTGGATGTAAGAGGTATGGGGCGCTGTATTAGGCGGGGGGGGCCCAAGCTGAACTCTTGCACCAGGGCCCATGAGCCTTTAGCTACGCCCCTGCAGCCAATAGAGAGCTGGGAGTCTGGGACACGCCATAGGCTGTGGGCAACCTTGACCCCCCCTCCAGTGAGGTGTAGGGGGTGTGTCATTGGGGGGGGGCGTGTCATCAGAGGCCGTGTCATCAGGGGTGTGAGGTGTCATTGGGGGGGGCCCCCCAGACATAACTTCGCTTAGGGCCCCAGAAATGCCAAGACCGCCCCTGTCGGCACATAACTGAGCCGAACGGAGCCTAGGGGACCCCATAGACTATAATGGGGTCCGTTAGGTTTCCGCTCAGAAGATGATTTTTGAAGCGGAGACAAAAGTCCTGCGTGCACAACTTTTGTCTCCGCTCCAAAATCATCTTCTGAGCGGTAACATAAAGGACCCCATTATAGTCTATGGGGTCCTTAGGCTCCGTTCGGCTCAGTTATGTGCCGAATCCGTCCTTTCCGTTCTCCTGCTCCGAGAACGGAAAGGCTAAACGGTGATGTGAATGAAGCCTTACAAGCTCCTATGCTATGGAGCTTCAGACACGCCCCCTCTACACTCCAGCACAGAGGACATACTTCCTTACTTGCTTTAGACACGCCCCCTCTACACAGGACGTGCTGCCTGAGGAGGAGAGAGACCGGCAGGGCTGGAGCAGCAGTGTGAAGAGATGCAGACAGTGAGTGAATCTGATCTGTGGGACAGGTGGGGGGAGAATCTTTGAGCTACTGCTGGATGCTGTAGACCAGTAGCTACATGACTATCCAGTTGTTTTACTGCCTCATGAAGCAGTTTGCCTCCATGACACCTGCCCCCCCTCCTCCTCTCCTCCCTCATGTATCCAGAGCTCCTGTTCCACCCTCCTATCTCCTATTGCTGCCCTGCACAGACCTCCTGCCCCCTACTTGTATGAATACCCCTCAGAGCCCCTTCCACCTACTTGCTGTGTCCACCCCCCCTGTCCATCCAGGGCCCCGGGCCCCTGTCTCACTCCTCTGCCTCTTATTATGTGGGGTCCTTCTAATGTCACAAGGTCATGTGATTGTGCTCCCACCCCATACTGTGCCCCCCACCCTGTAATGTGCTCCCTTATACCCTACATTGTGCCTTCGTACCATACCCTGTACAGTGCTCCTAGTCATTCCCTGTACTGTGCCCTGTTATATCCTTTTATTCGGTCACTGTATGGAGGTGTTATCTAGTGTATGGCGACGTTAGCCAGTCCCTGTATGACGGTGCTATCCGGTAACTTTATGGTGGTGTTATCTAGTGTATGGCGATGTTAGCCAGTCCCTGTATGACGGTGCTATCCGGTAACTGTATGGTGGTGTTATGCAATCACTGTATGGCGGTTTTACCTGGTAACTGTATGGTGGTGTTATGTACTCTGTACAGTGCTCCTAGTCATTCCCTGTACTGTGCCCTGTTATATCCTTTTATTCGGTCACTGTATGGAGGTGTTATCTAGTGTATGGCGATGTTAGCCAGTCCCTGTATGACGGTGTTATCCGGTAACTGTATGGTGGTGTTATGCAATCACTGTATGGCGGTGTTATCCGGTAACTGTATGGTGGTGCTATCTGGTGACTGTATGGCGGTGTTACCCCGTAACTGTATGGTGGTGTTATGCAATCACTGTATGGCGGTGTTATCTGGTGACTGTATGGAGGTGTTCGGTCACTCTATGGCGGTGTTATCCAGTTACTGTATGGCGGATTTATCTGGTCACTGTATGATGGTGTTATCCAATAACTGTATGGCAATAACTGTATCCCCTTTCCTGCCCACTCCACCTTTTTTAGACCTGGTATTAGTGGGGAAAAATTGCAGATTGTGACGCAAAGGACCTGTGTGTCATAATCTGTGTCAGAAATACGCCTAATATAGACATATTTCTGTTTAATAAATGACCCCCTAATTATCGTATTATTCCAGGGTAGGGCTGATATCTTTATAGTATATAGATTCCAGTGTATTATACTGTGCCCTGTATTTCCCAATAGATAAATGATCCATGGGTAACGCAGTCCTCACCCCTGACCACCAGGACCAGGCTGTGCTCTGTCAGTACATGGCGGCCTCCCCTCTCTGCTCCGCTGTGTCCTGGTTTTCCCATCTGTTTAATGTATACATTAACAGATGCCTCAGACTGATCTGTACAGTGGCGTCCATTCACCATTGTAAAAAAAAAACATATACATTAACATATGCATTTTGTACTGGACTCTGCAGGATACAAAAATGTGGTGTGCTGCATATTTGTATATGGTACCTTTTTTTATCATGTATACGTCAAATGGATAGGAAAAACGTGATGTGAAGCCACTGTTACATATGCACCAGGGTGGTTATGGGGGGTGGGGGCACTGTTCTCCCAGGAGATACAGTAAGGTGCCTCCAGAGGGGTCTGGCAGCCATTTTCTCCTCTCTCCCCATTGAAAGCGCATAGACTTTCATCCGCACTGATCGTGTATGGGGGAGTCAGGAGAGATGGCAGATGGCAGCTATTGAAGGTGTATGGACATCTATAGTGCTCATGGATAAAGCACATCATAATTCACAGAGCCATAGGTCCTAAAAGACTAGTGAACCCTTTGCTATGGTTAAAGGGGTTGTCCAGTTTTTGGATATTGATGACCTATACTTAGGACAATTCATCAATATCAGATTGGTGAGGGTCTGACTCCCAGAATCCCCATTATCAGCAGTTTTCATCAGCTGCCAATGCAGAATCAACACAGTGGGCGGAGCAGGAAGCAGACAGCGCCGTACACTATGCAGTGGCCGTTCTAGGGTACTGCAGCTGAGCTCCCAACATGAGCACTATACAATGTATGAGCTGTCTGCTTCTAGCTCCGTCCACTGGGTTGCTTCCAGAGCCGACAGCTGACCGGTGACATTTTTGGCGCCTTAAAAGCCTCCATTAAATCCAGGGATGCAGGTACCAACATGCATGCTGAGCCCACTCACTTCCCCTGGTGCCTCACGGCTTCACATGCATATAGTGAGAGCAGGCTACAGCTTTATACTTACTCTAATTAAAATCAGTCTATGGGGCAGACAGGCTTCTCAGCATGCATGTTGGTACCTGCATCCCTGGATTTAATGGAGGCCTTTAAGGCACCAAAAAATGGCAAAGGCAGAGTGGACCCAGCATGCATGTGGAACCAACACTCCCTGAATTTAATGGTGGCCATTATGGCACACAACAGGTAGGAATTAGTGTTAGGTTCCCGTCTTAAAGAGATCGCCTTGACGTTTGGCAGACGGGCCCAAATAATTTTGTACAAAATGATTTGCCAAGAATCTCCATTTTGCAAAATAAGTGTAGCACTAGCACCAGAATGTTTTATATGACTATGGCATTATTGTACGTTATGTGTTTGCAGAGTGCTTCTGCATTGTGTTTTTTTCTTCGTGTTTCTGGCCATGGCAGCGTGCACCTGCGCATTGGATGTGCTGACTGACCCCCTTTCTTTTGCAGTTGTACTGAGCTGGAGGTGAAAACTTGGTCAAGACTCTACCCTCTAAAGGAACAACTTTTAGGCAGTGAAAAAATGGCCCAAGGGTCATTGAAAGGGTTTTAGGCGGAAACCCTTCTGTCCTGTGTGGGGGGCCTGGTTTGATCCTTGTTATGGGGCCCTTACTTAAATACTCTTTCTGCCCAGACCGTCGTTGTCATAGAGCTATACATTTGCAGAGATCTGCTCCATGTAGGGGTCAAAGACCTACCCGTCTGAAGCTTTCGGTGGTTGCCCTCGTTGCTTGATTTGCCAGAGGTGACAACCCTTACTGCGCACCAATGATAAGTGCACACGTAGCCTTCCTGATGAGCGATTCCTATTATGGCATGGTTTCTTAAGATGTTATAACCTTCCCTAATTTGGATACACAAGACTGTAGAGATATCACCACCATACCCAATATGGTAACCGTCCTGTAGGTGTAATATACTTTGCCTTTAAGGTGGCTCCTCCCGTTCCACTTCTGTGTCCTGAAAAGGAAATCTTTGCAGTGTACGCTTTCCTCTGGCCCTGATGACATTGTTGTTATGACTTCCTACCTGCACGGGTCAGGTGCTGCTGAGTCAGCGGCGTGTCATTCAGTGCAACCTGTACGGTACAGCACACCTACAGAGCACCGCCGATCATAGACTGCAAGTAGGGCAATAAATCAGTGCAAAAATGTGAAATCGTCAACAGGAGAAAAAATTTCAATCTTCATATTTTGGGGCAAAATAAGAGTGAAGAACATACAAGTCAATTCTTCTTCACGGGCCCCGTCACTAATGCACATAGAAATATGCAAAGGGCCCCAGGAAGTGGCAGTCTGGGGGTGGAGATCCATGACTGACTGCTGTTTTCAGTGTTGAGTGAAGTTTTGAAAAATTAGATTCGGCTGCTTCGACAAATTTCAGAAAGAAATTTGCTTTGTGACGAATTACTTCACCACGAAACGCATTTGCAATGATGGGGATTGAGCCTCCCCTGTCATTGAACCCCTCGGATGCCGCGTTCATAGCTGATTGCGGAATCTGATAGGGTTTTCAGGGGTTAATCTGATAGAAAAAAACATAAAATGTGAGCATCCATGTGAGCACAAAGAGACCGCCGCAGCCACCTTGATTGAAGACACCGCAGTGAGTGACGTCATCAGACTGACTGGTGTGGTGATGTCATACATTACAGTGCACAAGATTTTGCTCGGGATCTTCAATCAAGGTGGCTGCAGCAGTCTCTTCGCTGGATGGATGAGGTATGTTTTGGGGTTTTTTTTTACCACCATTTCTGGGAAAATTGATTTGTTACCATGAAGCATGATAAAATTCGGCTTCGTAGCAAATCGAATTTTTCCTGAAATTTGGATCGAAGTCCACTTCGGATACTTCGATTTGCCCAACCCTAGCTATTTTCATGGAGAGATGTGCTGCAGACATGAGAGAATGCCTGCTGGTTGTCTGCTGACAACTGGGCCATGATCGCAAACAGAAACTGCATTTATTCTCCCAATCATGTATCCATGTATAAAGGCCCTTAAAGGGGTTCTCCAGGATTTTTTTTAATTTTTTTTATTCTCCACACCCAGTGAGACCTAAGAGAGAGATACTTACCAACTCACAGGCCCTGGACTTCTGTTCCCTGCCTGTAAACTTCCGCCTAGGGTGGCCAGATGTCCAGGTTTAGGCCGGACAGTCCGGTTTCTTGGCTGACCTTTTTAGTAGCTCCATGCTCAGGCAGCAGCATTGTACTGCCTGAGCCTGAGCTACAGCAACAAACTAGCTGACCAAGGCTTCTTTAGCCCCAGTCAGTCACTAGAGCTGGCGGACATGTCTCCTGAGGGTGAGAGAAACGTGCGCACCTTACCTTCAGGCCTTCACATACTTTTTCCCCCCTCTTTTACCGGCAGTGAGGAGCATGGTCTAGTAGAAGTGGGGCGTGCTTTTGTGAGTAAAGCAAGTGGCCACCCTACATCCACCACTGCAGCCAATCACTGGCCTCAGCGGTGAAGTGTCCCCCAGTGGCACGTCGCTGCTGTGTCACATGATGCTTAGGGATACTGTACGTCGCTGCTGAAGCCAGTAATTGGCTGCAGCAGCGCACATGACTACGTGCAGGAAATTTACATGTGAGGACCAGTAGGTGAAGAGAGCCACAGAGCTAAAAATGGCAGCAGGTAAGTATAGCGCTGTTTACAGGTCCTGCTTTGTGGAGTGGGGAGAAAAAAAAAATACTGGACAAGCCCTTTAAAGTTAGTACTAACAGGAATAGGGAGAAGGTAAGGGTCTCCACTTGAACCACCTAACAAAGTGCAAGTCCTCCACAGGTGTCATTGACAGGGCCGGCCTCAAGAAGGCGCTGTGACTTCTGCTTCAGTCCAGTGCGAGCTCCGCCGTCTCTGCTATTCCTATTGCTATTTGCTAGCTTTGCTCCCGCGGTTCTGCCTCTTCGGGGCCTCCTGTAGAGCTGCCGCCCTCCATCTCCTGGGTGACAAACCCAGCACCACCTGGAAGGTTACCAGCAAGGTATGTGTGTGTGTACTGTGTATGTATGTATGTATGTATGTATGTATGTATGTGTGTGTATTATGTATGTATGTACTATGTACATGTGTGTGTACTATGTATGTATGTATGTATGTGTGTGTGTATTATGTATGTGTGTGTATTATGTATGTATGTATGTGTGTGTGTGTGTATTATGTATGTATGTGTGTGTACTATGTATGTATGTATGTATGTGTGTGTACTATGTATGTATGTATGTGTGTGTGTGTGTACTATGTACATGTGTGTGTGTACTATGTATGTATGTATGTATGTGTGTGTGTATTATGTATGTATGTATGTATGTGTGTGTGTACTATGTACATGTGTGTGTGTATTGTATGTATGTATGTGTGTGTGTGTATTATGTATGTATGTATGTGTGTGTACTATGTACATGTGTGTGTGTACTATGTATGTATGTATGTGTGTGTGTGTATTATGTATGTATGTATGTGTGTGTACTATGTACATGTGTGTGTGTACTATGTATGTATGTATGTGTGTGTATTATGTATGTATGTGTGTGTACTATGTTTGTATGTATGTGTGTGTACTATGTACATGTGTGTGTACTATGTATGTATGTATGTGTGTGTATTATGTATGTATGTGTGTGTACTATGTTTGTATGTATGTGTGTGTACTATGTATGTGTGTGTACTATGTATGTGTGTGTGTACTATGTATGTATGTGTGTGTATGTGTGTACTATGTATGTATGTGTGTATTATGTATGTGTGTGTACTATGTATATATATACTGTATGTGTGTACTATATATGTATGTACTATGTATATGTGTGTGTGTACTGTGTATATATGTATGTGTGTACTACGTGTGTGTGTGTAAGTGTGTATATAGGTATGTTTATGTACAGTATGGTTAGGTACAGTATGTGTGTATGCATGTGTACTATGTGTGTGTGTGTGTGCAGTATATATATATATATGCATATAAGTGTGTACTATGTATATGTGTGTACTGTGTATATGTGTGTGTATATATGAACAGAATATTTATGTACAGTATATGTGTGTATATGCAGTGGCACAGATATACCATGTGGATGTTATTATAAGTCTGTCAGTGCAGAATATGTCAGTGTTATTACTAGACACAAGTCTCTTTCCAGTGTAGCAGACTTTTAAAAAGTGGGTAGAGTACTGAGAGGACACAAATGATGACACAGATATGGAGCACACCATAATTTGCAACTTTCAAATGTCACAGAAGTGCTGTTAACCCATCGATAAAGCCCCCCCCCCCATAGCTAGGAGTCCAGTGTACTCACAGTGTATGACTGTGTTACATAAACAGCAGCCGGCCATCAATCACTACTAAGGGGGGGGTGGGGTGCTCCCTATTTTTGTGTGCTTCAGTTACATAAAAAAACAAAAACCCTAAATGCTAATATGTGTGACCGTTATCACGCAGAGACATGTATGGGATGTCAGGTCCCCCTCATGTCATACAGCGATCAGAAAGACTGAAAACCTCCTGCTGACCCCGCAGTGACACATGACGCACGTCTGGTTTGTGGTGGAGAAGTTGTCACGATAGAAGAGGAAGTGAAGAACTGAAGGGACAAGGACATCGTCTCCTCCTCTGGGAGAAATGGAGGAGGAGGATCTCATAGACATCACAGAATCACTGAGTCTAATTGTATTTTTGGAGGAAAGCCAGATCTATGTAATCATATGAAATATCACCACAGGATGGAAGAGGCAACATATATACTGTATATGTCTATTATCTATCTATCTATTATCTATCTATCTATTATCTATCTATCTATCTATCTATCTATCTATTATCTATCTATCTATCTATCTATCTATCTATCTATCTATCTATCTATCTATCTATCTATCTATCTATCTATCTATCTATCTATCTATCTATCTATCTATCTATTATCTATCTATCTATCTATCTATCTATCTATCTATCTATCTATCTATTATCTATCTATCTATCTATCTCTATCTATCTTATCTATCTATTATCTATCTATCTATCTATCTATCTATCTATTATCTATCTATCTATCTATCTATCTATCTATCTATCTATCTATCTATCTATCTATATCTATCTATCTATCTATCTATCTATCTATCTATCTATCTATCTATCTATCTATCTATCTATCTATCTATCTATCTATCTATCTATCTATCTATCTATCTATCTATCTATCTATCTATCTATCTATCTATCTATCTATCTATCTATCTATATCTATCTATTATCTATCTATCTATCTATCTATCTATCTATCTATCTATCTATCTATCTATCTATCTATCTATCTATCTATCTATCTATCTATCTATCTATCTATCTATCTATCTATCTATCTATCTATCTATCTATTATCTATCTATCTATCTATCTATCTATCTATCTATCTATCTATCTATCTATCTATCTATCTATCTATCTATCTATCTATCTATCTATCTATCTATCTATCTATATCTATCTATCTATCTATCTATTATCTATCCATCTCATCTATCTATCTATCTATCTATTATCTATCTATCTATCTATCTATTATCTATCTATCTATCTATCTATCTATCTATCTATCTATCTATCTATCTATCTATCTATCTATCTATCTATCTATCTATCTATTATCTATCTATCTATCTATCTATCTATCTATCTATCTATCTATCTATCTATCTATCTATCTATCTATTTCACATCTCTATATCATATCTATCTATCTATTTATCTATCTATCTATCTATCTATCTATCCATTTATCTATCTATCTATCTATCTATCTATCTATCTATCTATCTATCTATCTATCTATCTATCTATCTATCTATCTATCTATATCTATCTCTATCTATCTATTATCATCATCTATCTATCTATCTATCTATCTATCTATCTATCTATCTATCTATCTATCTATCTATTATACCGTTCTTCATCCCAGTGGGACATATACAGTCTGACGCTGTCGGTAATGACTAGAACAGTATAACTCAGTATTCTCAGAATAGATTCTTTGGATTTATTATTTTATGGAGGATACAAGTATTTTCTGAGGCAGACATGTCCGGAGAGCGGCAGGAAAGTAACAATATTTCCTAGCCCCGGAGTAGCCTCAGATTAGATCAGCGTGCCTTGCGCACAGGCAGGATCCCGCTGCTCCGAGTACAATTGCTTTTCCGTGTTATCGTTGACTCTGGCAGCACTTATGTGAACGGCTCCACACAATGCGGGTGACGTTCAAATAAGTCAAAATATTTTTCCTAAAATGTTATTTCAGTACAAGGTGAATTGTATTCTAGAGAGCGGCACATCTGTTCAGGAGGAAGAGAACTTTCATCAGTCCTCACCTTCTTCAGGGAGAAAATATTACTTTAAAATTAAAGGTGCTGAACACCAAGGATACCATCCCTTTCCTTAGGCTGAGATGGCTGCAAGCTGGATAGATTTTGTGAGTTTTGGAGAGCTGCCTATTTTTTCACTTTATTTATCAAGGATTTCTGGTTTCTTTTCTTGAGGATAGATAGATATGAGATAGATAAATTACTTTATGACCTTCATGACTGTGAGTACAGCTGATAACAAGTATTGTCAGGTGAAGTCAGTGTGAACAGGTCTGTATAAGGAGAGACCGGAACTGAGCATCTACAAATAGAGAGAAACAGAGTATACATAAAATAGATGGATAGGAGATAGATATGACATAGAAAGATAGATACTGTAGATAGATAGATAGATAGATAGATAGATAGATAGATAGATACTGATAGATAGATAGATAGATAGATAGATAGATAGATACTGTAGACAGAGAGACAGATAGATACTGTAGATAGATAGATAGATAAATAGATAGATAGATGTGAGATAGATAGATACTGTAGATAGATAGATAGATAGATAGATAGATACTGTAGATAGATAGATAGATAGATAGATAGATAGATAGATAGATAGATAGATAGATAGATAGATAGATAGATAGATACTGTAGACAGAGAGACAGATAGATACTGTAGATAGATAGATAGATAGATAGATAGATAGATAGTGAGATAGATAGATATAGATAGATAGATAGATAGATACTGATAGACAGAGAGATAGATAGATAGATAGTAGATAGATAGATAGATAGATAGATACTGTAGACAGAGAGATAGATAAATACTGTAGGATAGATAGATAGATACTGTAGATAGATAGATAGATAGATAGATAGATAGATAGATAGATACTGTAGATAGAGAGATAGATACTGTAGATAGATAGGAGATAGATAGATAGATAGATAGATATAGATAGATAGATAGATACTAGATAGATAGATAGATAGATAGATAGATAGATAGATACTAGATAGATAGATAGATAGATAGATAGATAGATAGATAGATAGATAGATAGATAGATAGATAGATAGATAGATAGATAGATAGATAGATAGATAGATAGATAGATAGATAGATAGATAGATAGATAGATAGATAGATAGATATAGATAGATAGATAGATAGATAGATACTAGATAGATAGATAGATAGATAGATAGATAGAGATAGATAGATAGATAGATAGATAGATAGATAGATAGATAGATACTGTAGATAGATAGGAGATAGATAGATAGATAGATAGATAGATAGATAGATAGATAGATAGATAGATACTGTAGATAGATAGGAGATAAATAGATAGATAGATATGAGATAAATAGATAGATAGATAGATAATAGATATGAGATAAATAGATAGATAGATAGATAGATAATAGATACTGTAGATAGATAGATAGATAGATAATAGATACTGTAGATAGATAGATAGATAGATAGATAGAAGATAGATAGAAGATAGATAGATAGATACTGTACATAGATGAATAGATACTGTAGATAGATAGGAGATAGATAGATAGATAGATAGATAGATAGATAGATAGATAGATATGAGATAAATAGATAGATAGATAATAGATACTGTAGATAGATAGATAGATAGATAGATAGATAGAATATAGATAGAAGATAGATAGATACTGTAGATAGATGAATAGATACTGTAGACAGACAGCAGACATCAGAAGCTGTCACAATCACATGTAGGAAGCAGGATATTACAGTCCAGCAGTAGACGGCTTCCTGATGGTAGATATTCAGTGTGATCAGACAGTGACTGGGAAGAACGGGTTTGGGACAAGTTTATTCTGCAGCAGGAAAGTATTTTGCTTTGCAGATAGTTCTGGATATGGATCTTTCTGCGCCTATGAAGAGCACCCATAGATGTCATTAATATTTTGTACCTTTCAGTTATAATTTACTGTACTGCACATGGAGATCAGTGATGAGGAAAAACATGTGTGGTCGGAGGCAGACCTAGAAGTGCAGCAGGTTTTTCACCGTCGGCGGCTCCCATTTTACGTGGTCCTCATAGTCCAGGCTCAGAGCCATCATTAACACAATTTCCAATAGTAGCATTATTGCATCAGTAATAATAATAATAATATCATAGTTGCCACCAGTTCTGAATTTCATACAGTCCCTCCAAATTGTGGGGTCCGTACTAAGCACCTATGCTTACTACGGAACCCACAAAGTCCTAGAGGGCGCACCGCCGTCCATTCATTCCTTTGAGAGCGCCAAAAACAGCAGAGCGCTGGTATGGCTATTTCTGTCAGCCCCATAGAAGGGAATGGAGCAGTGGCTACGCTTGCGCTGTGCGCCTCCCATTCATTTTAATGGGACTTCAGAATACAGCTGACTGTTCCGCTCGGCTATTTCCGGTGTTCCCATAGGAAAGAATGGAGGGCGGCTGCGCATGCGTGGTGCACCCCCCGGGGCTTTGTGGGCTCCATTCTAAGTATAGGTGCGGGTCCCAGAGGTGGCGATATGCCCCCAGTGTCTGAGATGGGATTAACCCTTTAAATAAAGGGAACCTGCCACCATGATAATGCAGGGCAATCTGCCGGCAGCATGTTATAGAGCAGGAGGAGCGGAGCAGAATGATATATAGTTTAATGGGAAAAGATTCAGCAAATTTTGACATTTATTCATGTAAACCTCTGCTCATTCTGGGCTTAGGAGTCATGTGGGCGGTCCTATCAGTGATTGACAGCTGCCTGTGTATGCAGGGTTATACCGGGATGGCTGGTGACAGGATTTTTTTTAAGTTGCCCCCCCCATGCACAATTATATACACACCAGGATCGGCTGACTGTCTTGTGTGTACGGGGGCCCCTGGCGGATGATGTTGGTGGAAGGATGGATCGGACATGTAGAAATTTACATGCTTGATCTTCTTTTTCTTACAGGAGATAAACGGCTGCTAAAGGTGTCCGGACTCAGCTTACTACCCTTTCCCCATTGAAAACACATGCATACTCAGTCAAGTTGAGCTTGCAAGTGCATGGGGGCAGTGGGAGGAATAGCTGGCTCCTTTATTGTCAGGCCTTGTAGGGCCGGCTTTCTAGGAAATCCATTGCACGGCTGACATCACCGTCTGTACATCAAATACTGAGTCACTGTGTAAATCTGTAAAACTTTTGTTTCCTTATCTTTTCTGGATCCCGAGTTCCTCTCCATTCATAATATCTAAAGTTGGCCATACATATTAGATAGCTGCCGACAGAGCACTTATGTTCCCACAACATTCTCTTCAGCCCCTCTATACACACGCACACTCAGCCTGGCTGAGCATGCACGTGTCCTAAAGTGGAGAAAGCCACTTCAAGACAACGCTGGCGGCAGCAGCTTATCTTCTGAGAACAAAATGATCGTGCAGTTGAAATCTAGCTCCCCGATCCTTACCTACCCCAACACCCACTGTTCCAGGGTGATTTAGGAGGCCCTCGTGCACATAAGATGGTCAACTGCTGTAACCGAAATCAGCAAGCTCAGCTGACATGTATTTCATGTGCATGAACCCTAAGACTACTTTCCAGGAGTAGATTTAGTGGTTCAAAGGCCTTGGACTGTTCCTGAAGCTTGGACCCCACGAGTAAAAAAAAAAGTATACCCCTCCTCCCCCAGCCCTAGTGCTGAAGATATATTCAGATGGACCTTACATACAGCGCTATCACACTTACAGGGTAGTACAGCTTCACATACCTCATACATCCAGTGATGTCTCCTCTATGTAGATGTTCTACTTCTTCATTTTTTCCATTGGGAGCAGACCGCCATGATGACATCTTTTAGCCTCGTCTCTGCAGAGCTTACCACACAGACATCTTAGATTTCTCACTTTTCCATCATCCTCCCCTTTCTGGTGCCCCAACATCATCATCCTGCTGCTGCCCCCAATACTGCACCCCAATGCCCCCAAATACTATACTGCGGAAATTATACTGCAATACAGATAGTACCTCCATAGTAATAGTTCTCCCCAAAATCCCACCAATAGTAATAATTCTCTCACATACTACCCCCAGTAGTAATAATGCCTTCCTAATGCCCCTTTTAGTTCTTATTGCCCCAGTAATTCTGATAGCCCCAGTAGTGCCCCTAGTAATTCTGAATGTCCCAGTAATGCCCCCAGTAATTCTGATTGCCCCAGTAGTGCCCCTAGTAATTCTGAATGCCCCAGTAGTGCCCCTAGTAATTCTGAATGCCCCAGTAGGGCCCCTAGTAATTCTGAATGTCCCAGTAATGCCCGCAGTAATTCTGATTGCCCCAGTAGTGCCCCTAGTAATTCTGAATGCCCCAGTAGTGCCCCTAGTAATTCTGAATGTCTCAAAAATGCCTCCAGTAATTCTGATTGCCCCAGTAGTGCCCCTAGTAATTCTGAATGTCCCAGTAATGCCCCCAGTAATTCTGATTGCCCCAGTAGTGCCCCTAGTAATTCTGAATGCCCTAGTAGTGCCCCCAGTAATTCTGAATGCCCCAGTAGTGCCCCTAGTAATTCTGAATGCCCCAGTAGTGCCCCTAGTAATTCTGAATGTCCAGTAATGCCCCCAGTAATTCTGATTGCCCCAGTAGTGCCCCTAGTAATTCTGAATGCCCCAGTAGTGCCCCTAGTAATTCTGAACGTCCCAGTAATGCCCCCAGTAATTCTGATTGCCCCAGTAGTGCCCCTAGTAATTCTGAATGCCCCAGTAGTGCCCCTAGTAATTCTGAATGCCCCAGTAGTGCCCCTAGTAATTCTGAATGCCCCAGTAGTGCCCCTAGTAATTCTGAATGCCCCAGTAGTACCCCTAGTAATTCTGAATGCCCCAGTAGTGCCCCTAGTAATTCTGAATGCCCCAGTAGTGCCCCTAGTAATTCTGAATGCCCCAGTAGTGCCCCTAGTAATTCTGAATGCCCCAGTAGTGCCCCTAGTAATTCTGAATGCCCCAGTAGTGCCCCTAGTAATTCTGAATGTCCCAGTAATGCCCCCAGTAATTCGGATTGCCCCAGTAGTGCCCCTAGTAATTCTGAATGCCCCAGTAGTGCCCCTAGTAATTCTGAATGCCCCAGTAGTGCCCCTAGTAATTCTGAATGCCCCAGTAGTGCCCCTAGTAATTCTGAATGCCCCAGTAATGCCCCCAGTAATTCGGATTGCCCCAGTAGTGCCCCTAGTAATTCTGATTGCCCCAGTAGTGCCCCTAGTAATTCTGAATGCCCCAGTAGTGCCCCTAGTAATTCTGAATGCCCCAGTAGTGCCCCTAGTAATTCTGATTGCCCCAGTAGTGCCCCTAGTAATTCTGAATGCCCCAGTAGTGCCCCTAGTAATTCTGAATGCCCCAGTAGTGCCCCTAGTAATTCTGATTGCCCCTGTATGCACGTTCTTGTAGTAGTGAAAAGATGAAAAAAAAATATCAAAATACTCACCTCACTTCCACCATCTGCAATGCAGCCAACGAGCCTCTTCCAGCTGTGGCCTGATCCTGGTGCGGCCAGTCGTGATGACATCATCGCGCTTCTCAAAACGTGGCGCAGACAATCACAATGATATTATCACACCAAGACCGTCTGTGCCGTTCTACAGACTCATAGGGTTCCGGTCTGGTGGCCTGTGCCCTATGAGAGTGACTGGTGGGGATGGGAGCCATGTGCTCTTGTACCCCGCCACCCCAGATGTCTGCCCAGGGATAATGATGAGCATTTTGGGCGGCCATGGGCCCCCCAGTAGCTTCAGGCCCCAAATGCCTTTGGTGTGGCAGAAAGTTGCACCATCACCATCCTGTAGTATTGCTAGGGTCTTGCTGTAATTGTGGCAAATGAGAAAATGAGATACAAAAATAAAAGCCCCCCCCCCATATATATTTTAACCCCATTGTGTAAATATATCTGCCTTTGATTTCCTTAACCAAAAAAAACAAGGCATTGTTGGGGCTCAGTTACACAGAACAAACTTATAACTTATTTATCGTCCTATAAGACGCACCTAGGTTTTAGAGGAGAATAGGAAAAAAATATTTTTCATTACACCTCGGCTCAGACCCCCAATGTTAATAAGACCCTTAATCAGACTTCAGCTCATACCCCAATATTAATATGACCCCAATAAAACCTCAGCTTAGACCCCAATGTGAATGACCCCCAATCAGACCTCAGATCAGAGCCCCAATGTGAGTGACTCCCCAGATCTCAGATCAGAGCCCCGATATGAATAACTCCCTTCCATTCAGCCCTCAGATCAGACCCCCAAAGTGAATGACCCCAGACCACAGATAACAGCCCCATTATGAATTCCTCCCCCTCCCCCGTTCAGACTTCAGATCAGACCCCCGAATGTGAATGAGGCCCAGACCTCAGTACAGATCCCTTTGCGCAGAGTAAGTTAAATAAAAAAATCCACTTACCTCTCCTGTTCTGGCCGCCGCCGCCTCCACTGCCAGGATCCAGCTCCATCTCTTCCTGCCGCGCGCCCTGCTATGACCCGACGCGCACAACATGAGGTCACGAAACGCTG
This sequence comes from Rhinella marina, assembly GCA_900303285.1. Taxonomy (NCBI): domain Eukaryota; kingdom Metazoa; phylum Chordata; class Amphibia; order Anura; family Bufonidae; genus Rhinella; species Rhinella marina. Next base: position 11,653 of record ONZH01015475.1, on the reverse strand, counting down.
AAGTCCTCACGCTGTACGCAGTCACAGTACAGCCGACTTCAGAGGACTGGAGAGTGCATTCACCCCATAAGAGGCACTGGCATTTTCCCCACATTTCCCAACAAAAGTGCTTCTTATGAGGCGAAAAATATGGTAAGTCACATATCTGACGGCAGTGGAGATAAATTGTTGACTGTTTCCAGTGGTGATCAGCAGACTTTTCAAAATGACCTGGAATTTTTAAAAAAAAACATGAAATTAAATGGTTTATCCCAAGATTAATGTAAAAATAAAAATCAGACGTCATATAGTAAATGACAATCACAAAGCTAGAACCAGCCCTGTACCGCACATGGGTCTAGAGATCTCCCCATTCACTGCTCCAATTGTTTTGCTAGATTTATTTCAACCTGGCATTTCAGGGTGTGTGTCCTTTCTCGGGGGGTATGTCCTTTGTGCTGCAGCTCTCTCCATTTAACTGTCACAGCTTCTAACAGGAGATATGGCAGGTGGCAGTTGAAGGATGGAACTGAACATGTGCGTCCTCCTCAGCGATGTTACTGATGTGGACATAGAAATAAGGAAAAGAACAAACAGCAGGTGGCGCTATACAGAGATTTTCTTGAATAACTCAGTACCTATACAACATTTTTAATGACATGCAATTACAAAAGTGTTCAGATCCAGGGGCTGGTTTGAAAACTGTAGAATATTATTCATGGGAAAACCCCTTTAAAAAGTAAAAATGCCAAAGAAACCGCACATAGGTTTTTTTGCCAGCTGTGTTTTTTGTGGTGTTTTTAACGTCTAGTTTTTGCAAACTGCCCGCTAGAGTTTTCTTCATAGCGTTTTCCCCTATAAATGTGATGTGAAAAGTCAGAAGAAACCCAAACGCTGCAAACATTTCAGGAAAAAATGCAAAAGGGCAGAAAATTGACAGCCAAAACCTATGTGTGAAATCAACCTAATAATACAATAATCCCTTCAAGGGGGCATTTACACGACCGTATCCGTTTTGTGGTCCTCAGATCGTGGAGCTGTGTGCATCCCTAACCTTCTCCTTCCACACATCCTGCATTAATGTAAGTTTAATGTTCTACATAGAAAAGAATCTGAATCTGATACGCAAAAAAACGAGGATCGGATGCGTACCGAAAATACGGTCGTCTGTATGGACCCTTATTAGTCTAGGAGCGGACGACGTTTTCCCCCCGGCTGTCTGCCATCTAACATTCTGAGCTGTTTGCCCTGTTTTATGAGGATTACACTGTACATTTTCTTGATTATATCACCCAGCGACCTTGTGTTATCTCAGATCAGGATCTGCACTTGTCATCTCACTTCTGTCACTGATTAAGATCTGTTATCTGCTTATCTGCAGTATTCAGATGAAAATCAAAGGTAAAAAGTTGTATAATGTAACCGAATAATGTAATCCAGGACAAATGTATTCTCCTATGTATCAGTTCCTGCTTCTGTCTCTGTATCTATATCTATCTTTATCTATTATCTATCTATCTCATATCTAATTATCTATCTATCTATTTATCTCATATCTATTCTATCTCATATATCTATCTATCTCATATCTATCTATCTATCATCTATCTATCTATCTATATATCTATCTATCTATCTATCTATCTATCTATCTATCTCATATCTATATATCTATTTATCTCATATATCTATCTATCTATCTATTTATCTCATATCTATCTATCTATCTATCTATCTAATATCTATCTATCTATCTCATATCTATCTATCTATCTATCTATCTATCTCATATCTATATATCTATTTATCTCATATATCTATCTATCTATCTATCTATTATCTATCTTATCTATCTATTATCTATCTATCTATCTATCTCATATCTATATATCTATTTATCTCATATATCTATCTATCTACCTATCTATCTATCTATCTATCTATCTATCTATCATCTATCTATCTATCTATTTATCTCATATCTATCTATCTATCTATCTATCTATCTATCTATCTATCTATCTATCTATCTATCTCATATCTATTCTATCTCATATATCTATCTATCTCATATCTATCTATCTATCTATCTATCTATCTCATATCTATCTATTTATCTCATATCTATCTATCTATCTCATATCTATTCTATCTCATATATCTATCTATCTATCTATCTATCTATCTATCTATATATATCTATCTATCTCATATCTATATATCTATTTATCTCATATATCTATCTATCTCATTTCTATCTATCTATCTATCTATCTATCTATCTATCTATCTATCTATCTATCTATCTATCTATTATCTATCTATCTATCTATCTATTTATCTCATATCTATCTATCTATCTATCATCTATCTATCTATCTATTTATCTCATATCTATCTATCTATCTATCTATCTATCTATCTATCTATCTATCTATCTATCTATCTATCATCTTATAGGACTGTATTTATGGATTTGTCTTTCTGTCTATTGTAATCAATATACATCAGTGTTAGGCCTCTTTCACATGACAGTATATTTTGCGGGCTCCCATACCCTTTTTTTGCGGATAGGATGCGGACCCATTCATTTCTATGGGTCTGCAAAAAATGCGGACAGCACACCGTGTGCTGTCCGCATCCGTATGTTCGTTCCATAGCCCGCAAAAAAAATAGAAGATGTCCTATTCTTGTCCGTATTACAGACAAGAATAGTAATGCTCTATTAGGGGCCAGCTGTTCCGTTCCGCAAAATACGGTATGCACACGGATGCCATCAGTTTTTTTTGCGGATCCGCCATTTCGCGAACCGCAAAACACAGCGTTCATGTGAAAGTAGCCTAAACCTGACACTTCTGTCTAGAGAAGCTCCTCCACTTCTCCTACTCCACCCTCCTCCTGGAGTCAGATTGCGACTTATTTGCAACTTTGTTTAAAAAAAGTCTCAATGATAAATCTGGAGTGAAACTCATTAACATAGCTAACCACGCCCACTTTTCTACCCACATTACAAAACTGGAGTGAGTGGTGTACACATGCAAAAAACTCGCAAAATTTGGCGCAAGTGAGTGTTAAAAGTCGCAAATTTGTGTGCAATCGCATAAATTTTGCACACGGGAGTGCAAAAAAGTCGCAAAAGCCGTATTTTGCAACCTTTTGATGCCAGAATTCTGGAGTGATGGTATGATAAATCAGGACCATAATGTTTGCAAAAGCAGCATTTTACTAAAAAAGGTTTTTGCCAGTGTTTTAAAATAAATGAGAGGGTCTTGACAGGAATGGTGTGAATTATATCTCAGATCTACGCCCTCTTACTCCGGCACTTTTCTTACATAGACGCCAGCCTTCATGAATTTCCTCCATTGACCTGGTGGCACATTATACACTTGTCCGGGCATGTATCAGATGTAAATGAGCTGGCTCAGTGGTAAGTATATATATATATATATATATTATATATATATATATAATAAAATAGATTCTCCAGACTGTGAGAACATTTTTATCTCCGTGTCTCGAGAGTTGCAACATTCTCATTTCCTGTTATTCAAACAGACACCTACTAAGAAAAACACGCGGACGTGGATCGTCAGAATGTAAAGGTTATTTGGCCGGTGTCGAGGTTTAGAACAATTGCAGATACCCAGCAAGACTCCAAGAGGCACGAAAAAGTCTGAAAAATTTGGGAGAAGTAGGATAAGGAGGGAGGGGGCGAGGAGGAGCCTCCCCAGCTCCGAGGGGTTGTGCTTAAAGAGGTTATCCAATCCTATAAAAAGCCCCTCAATATACCGGGCCCCCACACTGAATATACTTACCTGGCTCCCCGCGCTGCTCCTGGTCCCTGCACCGCCGCTGCTGCTTCTTCCCGTGAGCAAATGAAAACATCCGGTGTTGGGGGGAGCTGCCCATGGCAGGTGGGGACGGGGACGAGCCTCCCTAGCATCGCGGATGACGCCATTGGCTGCCACCACCCCCCCCTCCCCCCGATACTGGACGTTTTCATCCCCGCACGGGAAGAAGTGGCAGTGCAGGGACCAGGAGCGGCGCGGGGAGTGGGGTAAGTATATTTAGTGTGGGGGGCCCAGCATATTGGGGGGCTTTAATAGGATTGGATAACCCCTTTAACTCTTCACTACCATGTCGAGCAATCAGTTACAATATCTTAAATACCTACTTTTGTGGATTTTGATACGGATATTCTCAGAATTTCCATGGATTTCACCCTATGCATTGTGAAGGGTACATTCCATACTGCATGTCAGTGTCTGATGAAATCTCACCCACTTTGCTGTTGCTGTAAAATGCTGTGGACTCTCTAACCGTAAATGAGGACGGAAAATCCACAATGTATTTGTTGCATGTGAACACACCCTTATAGGGGTGTCCAGGTTTTAAGGCTAGGGTTCTAGGGTTAAAGGACTATTCTCGTCTTAAACATTTGTGACATATCCCTGGACTCCGTCCTGCAGACTATACAGGGGTCCGGGGACCTCCATAATCGACATAGGTAGGTGTTCCAGAGATGATCTGTCAGAAATTTATGGCATATCCAAATGTCTTAGAGGGGACTATTCTGAATAAACTTTTCCAGTTGTTTCCTTTTCCCTGCACCGTGCTGGTCTGTAGTCTCTTAAAGGAGTTTTCTGGACAATATTTATAATAATAATAAAATAACAGGATCAGAATGAGGTAAAAGAAAATAATTTTAAAAAATGTATTCACTGATCCCTCATCGCTCCCCTTCGGACTGTTGACGGTCCCGAGCTGGTCTCTGCCTCCTGGTCCCTCTTGACAAACAGGAAATGACTGACCAGCCAACCACTGACAGCTACGGTGACCGTAATTAGCCATTGATTGGCTGAGCAGGCAGGGCCAGGGAATTTTCGGAACAAGAGCGTCAGCACTGTGTATACCTATGTTATGGGGCAATGTGTATAATTGTTATAGGGCACTGTGTATAGTTATGTTATAGGGCACAGTGTATGGTTATGTTATAGGGCACTGTGTATAGTTATGTTATAGGGCACTGTGTATGGTTATGTTATGGGACACTGTGTATAGCTATGTTATGGTGCGACTGTGTTTTGTATGGGCTGGTATGGTTTGATAGGGCACTGTGTATTGGTTATGTTTATAGGGCACGTGTTGGTTGTATAGGGGTTTATGTTATAGGGCACTGTGTGATGGTTTATGTTAAGGGGCACTGTGTATGTTATGTTATTATAGGGCACGTGGTTGTAGGTTAGTTATGGCTGTATGGGACACTGTGTATAGTTATGTTATGGGACACTCTGTATAGTTATGTTATGGGCACGTGTATAATTATGTTATAGGGCACTGTGTATAGCTATGTTATAGGGCACTGTGTATGGTTATGTTATGTGGACATGTGTATAGTTATGTTAAGGGGCACTGTGTATGTTATGTATAGGCACTGTGTATGGTTATGTTATAGGGCACTGTGTATGGTTATGTTATAGGGCACTGTGTATAGTTATGTTATAGGGCACTGTGTATAGTTATATTATAGGGCACTGTGTATGGTTATGTTATAGGGCAACTGGTGTATGGTTATGTTATGGGGGCACTGTGTATAGGCTATGTTATGGTGCACTGTGTATGGTTTATGTTATAGGCACTGTGTATGGTTATGTTATAGGGCACTTGTGTATAGTTATGTTATAGGGCAGTGTGTATAGTTATGTTATAGGCACTGTGTATAGTTATGTTATAGGGGCACTGTTTATGGTTGTATGGGGCACTGTGTATGGTTATGTATAGGGCACTGTGTATAGTTATGTTATGGGCACTGTGTATAGTTATGTTATAGGGCACTGTGTATAGTTATGTTATAGGCACTGTGTATAGTTTATGTTATAGGGCACTGTGTATAGTTATATTATGGGGCACTGTGTATAGTTATGTTATAGGGCACTGTGTATAGTTATGTTATAGGGCACTGTTTATGGTTATGTTATAGGGCACTGTGTATGGTTATGTTATAGGGCACTGTGTATGGTTATGTTATAGGGCACTGTGTATGGTTATGTTATGGGACACTGGTGTATGTTATATTATATGGGCACGTGGTATGGTTATGTTATGGGACATTATAGTTAATTTAGGGCACTGTGTATGTTATTTATGGGGCACTGTGTATATGTTATGTTATGGGCACTGTGGATGGTTATGGTTATGGGCACTGTGTATAGTTATATTATAGGGCACTGTGTATAGGGTTATGTTAATGGGGCACTTGTGTATAGGGCACTGTGTATGTTATAGGGCACTGTTTATGGTTATGTTATGTTATAGGGCACTGTGTATGGTTATGTTATAGGGCACTGTGTATGGTATGTTATATGGGCACTGTGTATAGTTATGTTATAGGGCACTGTGTATAGTTATATGTTATAGGGCACTGTTATGGTTATGTTATAGGGCACATGTTATAGGGCACTGTGTGGTATGTTAGGGCACATGGTTATGTTATGGGCACTGTGTATGGTTATGTATGGTTATGTTATATGGGCACTGTGTATAGTTATGTTATGTTATAGGGCACTGTGTATAGGGCATATGTTATGTATTTATAGGGCACTGTGTATGGTTATGTTATAGGGCACTGTGTATGGTTATGTTATGGGACACTGTGTATAGTTATATTATAGGGCACTGTGTATGGTTATGTTAGGGCACTTGCATGTGTATGTGTATGGTTATGGGGCACTGTGTATGGTATGTTATAGGGCACGATGGTTATGTTATAGTGGCATGTGTATGGTTATGTTATAGGGCACTGTGTATGGTTGTTATGGTTATAGGGCACTGTGTATGGTTATGTTATAGGGCACTGTGTATAGTTATGTTATAGGGCACTGTGTATAGTTATGTTATAGGGCACTGTGTATGGTTATGTTTATAGGGCACTGTGTACTGTTATGTTATGTTTATAGTTATAGGGCACTGTGTATAGTTATGTTATAGGGCACTGTGTATGTTATGTTATACTGTGTATGTTAGTTATGGGCACTGTGTATGGTTATGTTATGGGCACTGTGTATGGTTATGTTATGGGCACTGTATGTATGGTTATGTTATGGGGCACTGTGTATAGTTATGTTATAGGGCACTGTTATGTTATACGTTATGTTATAGGGCACTGTGTATGTGTTATGGCACTGTTATGTTATGTTATGGGCACTGTGTATAGTTATGTTATAGGGCACTATGTATGTTATGTTATGGGGCACTGTGTATGTTATGTTATAGGCGCACTGTGTATGGTTATGTTATAGGGCACTGTGTATGGTTATTGTTATGGACACTGTGTATAGTTATGTTATGGGCACTGTGTATAGTTATGTTATGGGCATGTATAACTATTTATAGGGCACATGTGTATAGTGTTATGGGCACTGTGTATGGTTATGTTATAGGGCACGTGTATGGTTATGTTATAGGGCACTGTGTATAGTTATGTTATAGGGCACTGTGTTATAGGGCATGTTATGTTATATGGGCATGTGTATAGTTATGTATACTGTTATGTTTATGGGGCACTGTGTATGTATGTTATAGCACTGTATGTGTATATGGTTAGGGCACTGTGTATAGTTATGTTATGGGCACTGTGTAGTTATGTTATGGGCACTGTGTATGTTATACTGTGTATGTATGGGCAGTGTATAGTTATGTTATAGGCACTGTGTATGGCTATGTTTAGGGGCACTGTGTATAGTTATGTATAGGGCACTGTTATGTTATAGGGCACTGTGTATAGTTATGTTATGGGGCACTGTGTATAGTTATGTTATGGGCACTGTGCTTATAGTTATGTTATGGGGCACTGGTATGTTAACGTATGCACTGTTTTGGGGTATAGTTTATGTTATACTGTGTTATGTTATGGGGCACTGTGTATGTTATGGGGTATGTTATAGGGCACTGTATAAACTATGTTATGGGGCACTGTGTATAACTATGTTTTGGGGCACTGTGTATATAACTATGGTTATGGGGCACTGTGTATAACTATGTTTTGGGGCACTGTGTATAGTTATGTTATGGGCACTGTGTATAGTTATGTTATGGGGCACTGTGTATAGTTATGTTATGGGGCACTGTGTATAACTATGTTGGGGCACTGTTATGTTATGTTATAGGCACTGTGTATAGCTATGTTATGGGCACTGTGGGTATAACTATGTTTTTGGGGCACTGTGTATATATTATGTTATAGGGCACTGTGTATACTGTGTATACTGTGTATAGTTATGGTTAGGGCACTGTGTATAGTTATGTTATAGGGCACTGTGTATAGTATTGTTATGGGCACTGCACTGTGTATGGTTATGTTATGGGGCACTGTGTATAGTTATATTATGGGGCACTGTGTATAGTTATGTTATGGGGCACCTGTGTATAGTTATGTTATGGGGCACTGTGTATAACTATGTTTTGCGGCATGTTGTATGTTATGTTATGGGGCACTGTGTATAGTTATGTTATAGGGCACTGTGTTAACTATGTTATGGGCACTGTGTATAACTATGTTTGGGGCACTGTGTATAGTTATGTTATAGGGCACTGTGTATAACTATGTATAGGGCACTGTATAACTATGTTAGGGGCACTGTGTTAAACGATGTTATGTTATGGGGCACTGTTATGTTTGGGCACTGTGTTATGGGGCACTGTGTATGTTATGTTAATGGGGCACTGTGTATAGTTAGTTATATTATGGGGCACTGTGTATATGTTATGTTATGGGGCACTGTGTATAGTTATATGTTATGGGGCACTGTGGTTATATTATGGGGCACTGTGTATAGTATATTATGGGGCACTGTTATACTGTGTATAGTTATGTTATGGGCACTGTGTATAGTTATATTATGGGGCACTGTGTATAGTTTATGTTATGGGGCACTGGTATAACTATGGGCACTGCTATAGGGCACTGTGTATACTATATGTTATGGGCACTGTTGTAAACTATGTTTTGGGGCACTGTATGTTATGTATAGTTATGTTATGGGGCACTGTGTTATAGTTATATTATGGGGCACTGTGTATAGTATATTATGGGGCACTGTGTATAGTTATGTTATGGGCACTGTTATAGTTATGGGGCACTGTGTATAGTTATAGTTATGTTATGGCACTGTGTATAGTTATAGTATGGGGCACCACTGTGTATGTTATTATGGGCACTGTGTATAGTTATGTTATAGGGCACTGTGTTATAGTTATGTTATGGGCACTGTGTACTGTGTATTTATGTTTTGGGGCACTGTGTATAGTTATGTTATGGGGCACTGTTATGTTATAGTGTATGTTATGGGGCACTGTGTATAGTTATGTTATGTTATATGTATACTGTTATGTTATGTTAGGGCACTGTGTATAGTTATGTTATGGGGCACTGTGTACATGTATGTTTATGGGCACTGTGTAAGTTATGTTGGGGCACTGTGTATAGTTATGTTATGGGGCACTGGGTATGTGTTAGTTATGGTTATGTTATGGGGCACTGTGTATAGTTATGTTATGGGCACTGTGTTATATAGTTATGTATGGGGCACTGTGTATGTTATATGTTATGGGGCACTGTGTATAGTTATGTTATGGGGCACTGTGTTATAATTATGTTATGGGCACTGTGTATGGTTATGTTATGGGGCACTGTGTTATAACTATGTTTGGGGCACTGTGTATAGTTATGTTATGGGGCACTGTGTTATACTGTGTTTATTATGGGGCACTGTGTATACTGTTATAGTTATGGGGCACTGTGTATACTGTGTATATATTATGGGGCACTGGTATATAGTTATGTTATAGGGCACTGTGTATAGTTATGTTATAGGGCACTATGCACTGTGTATAGTTATGTTATGGGGCACTGTGTATGGTTATGTTATGGGGCACTGTGTATAGTTATGTTATGGGCACTGATGTTATGGGGCACTGTGTATAGTTATGTTATGGGGCATGTTATGGTTATGTGTTATGGGGCACTGTGTATAGTTATGTTATGGGGCACTGTGTATAATTATGTTATGGGGCACTGTGTATGTTATGTTATGGGGCACTGTGTATAACTATGTTTGGGGCACTGTGTATAGTTATGTTATGGGGCACTGTGTATAGTTATATTATGGGGCACTGTGTATATTATATTATGGGGCACTGTGTATATATTATGGGGCACTGTTATAGTTATTTTTAGGGCACTGTGTATAGTTATGTTATATGGGGCACTGTGTATATGTTATGTTATGTATGGGCACTGTGTATGTTATGTATATGTATGATAGTTATGGGGCACTGTGTATAGTTATGTTATGGGCACTGTATGTATACTGTGTATGTTATGGGGCACTGTGTATAGTTATGTTATGGGGCACTGTGTTATAGTTATGTTATGGGGCACTGTGTATAGTTATGTATGGGCACTGTGTATTTATATGGGGCACTGTGTATAGATTTATGGGGCAAACTGTGTGTATGGTTATGTTATGGGGCACTGTGTATGGTTATGGCTGGCACTGTGTATATATGTTATGGGGCACTGTGTATAATATGTTATGGGGTGTATAGTTATGTATGGGGCACTGTGTATGTGTATGGGCACTGTGTATATAGTTTGGCACTGTGTATAGTTATGTTATGGGCACTGTGTGGTTATGTTATGGGGCACTGTGTATGGTTTATGTTATGGGGCACTGTGGTATGTTATGTTTATGGGGCACTGTGTAATATTATGTTATGGGGCACTGTGTATGGTTATGTTATGGGGCACTGTGTATAGTTATGTTATGGGGCACTGTGTATAATTATGTTAGGGGCACTGTGTATGGTTATGTTATGGGGCACTGTGTATAACTATGTTTTGGGGCACTGTGTATAGTTATGTTATAGGGCACTGTGTATTAGTATAATATTATGGGGCACCTGTGTATAGTTATATTATGGGGCACTGTGTATATAGTTATGGGCACTTATAGGGGCACTTGTATAGTTATGTTATGGGCACTGTGTATAGTTAGTTATTAGGGCACTGTGTATATATGGTTATGTTATGGGGCACTGTGTATAGTTATGTTATGGGCGGGCACTGTGTATGGGCACTGTTTATGTTATGGGGCACTGGTGTACTGTGTATATTATGTTATGGGGCACTGTGTATAGTTATGTTATGGGGCACTGTGTTATGTTTTGGGGCACTGTGTATGTGTATGTTATGTTATGGGGCACTGTGTATGGGTATAATTATGTTATGGGGCACTGTATGGTGTTTATGTTATGGGGCACTGTGTATAGTTATGTTATGGGCACTGTGTATAGTATATTTATGGGGCACTGTGTAGTGGTATAGTTATGTTATGGGGCACTGTGTATGGTTATGTTATGGGGCACTGTGTATAGTTATGTTATGGGGCCACTATTTTTATGGGGCACTGTGTATAATTATGTTATACACTGTGTATAGTTATGTTATGGGGCACTAGTTATGTTTATGGTTATGTTATGGGGCACTGTGTATGGTTATGTTAGGGGCACTGTATATGTTATGGGGCACTGTGTATAAGTTATGTTATAGGCACTTGTATAGTTATGTTATAGGGCACTGTGTATAGTTATGTTATGGGGCACTGTGTATAGTTAT